>PVJL010019640.1:0-13275 GCA_004026885.1 Lyroderma lyra | reverse complement strand
GAGGGGAGGGGAAGGGAGGGGAGGGGAAGGGAGGGGAGGGGAAGGGAGGGGAGGGGAAGGGAGGGGAGAAGCAAGCTGCTGTGGTGCAATGGAAGGAGGTGGAGCTGAGGGAGGCAACCACTTGGCTGCTGGCTCCAGTTCTGCTACTTAGTAACCCCACGACCTGGGACAAGTCCAGCCTCCATTTCCTCATTCGAGAAGGGGTAGAGGCAAGAGTAATTATTAGTTGCTTATATGTAGCTCATTGAGATATTGAGAACATCAAATTAAGTTGAAGTGGCTGATGCAAAAGTGCTTTCAGTAAGAGAAGGGAAGATTTTGTTTCGTTCCCTAATTTATAGCATGGAGCCTGGCCCGTAGCATAGTGGGGCGTCAGGAGAATGTTTGTTGGATGAACAAATGTGAACACTAAAATCTCTCTCCCCGGGAGGTAGAGGGAGGAATGGGATCAGGAAGGAGCCGCACACAGCTTCAAAGGCAGAGATCGTGGTCTATGTCTGTGGCTGCTTGGGGCTTATTTGCTTTATTGGTACTCTGTGCTTGCATGTTAAATATTCCTTTGTATGTATGTATTCAACCTCTTATGAAAGCACTTAAAAAATTCATGCAAAAAGAAAAAAGTGGAGAGAAAAAAAGCCCGTAAAGTACCTTGTTAAAAGAAGATCATACTATTGTACCTCTTGATGTTGCTTCTGCATAAGCACTAAAACTGTTGTGACTGACCTCATTTAATTCCTCAGGGTCCTATGCCTGGGCCAAGCATTGTTGAAGGTAGAAGAAATCATGGAAAGAAGGTTATATCAGAAACCAAGACTTGACTTGATCTGCTTTTTAAAAAGAGAGTCTGTAGGCTGATTTTGTTTGTTTGTTTCAATTTACTTTTGAATACTGCCTTTCATTTATGTGGGGGTCCCACCTGTTCAGGTCAAGGCAAAGTGCAGGTAAGCCGTGGTATTTTTGCTTATGCAAGCGCCTCTGCCTTGCTCCACCTTGGTAGTTCCTGTACATCTTTCAAGACCTAGCCCAGGTGTCATTCTTCCTGGGAAATTTCTTAGACTGACCACGCTGACATTCTGCCACCCTGCAGCAGGGGTTCTCATTCACTGTGATTTTGTTTCCCAGGGACATGTGGCAATGTCTAGAGGCATCTTTGATTGTCGTGACTGGGTGGGGTTGGGGATAGAGGGAATACCACTGGCATATAGCAGCTGGAGGCCAGAATGCTACTTGTGCATCCTACAACACACAACGCAGCAACCCATGACAAAGTGCCAGTAGTGCCACTATTGAATCCTGTTTGATGTGAAATTTTCTGTGTGTCTCACTGAGACCCAGGCTCATCCTGGGCAGGGACCTTGTTGATTCAGCCTTTCATTAGCACTTTGCTTGGAAACACACACACACACACACACACACTTCCCCCCTGTTTATTTGTTCCTTTACTAAGTGTAAGGTGCAGTACTTAGCTGGAGATGTGCCCAGGTAGACTTGTAATCAAATGGAGGAAGAGGTCAGGTAAAATCCTGGCTATTCGTGAGACAGACTGAAAACAGGGCCATGATGGATCAATAGGCAAGGTGCTTCGGGAGAAGGGGTTATTAGGTTGAACCAAATGAAGCTGTTGACATTCTACCATTTTGACTAGAAAAATGGCAATTTTGCATGGCTCATTCACAGATGTGGTTTAACCTAAATCCTTTGGACTGAGCTGGGGATGGTGATCAGACTTCACAGAGAGGAGACACAGGAAGTGCTTATTTCAGTTCTTGCCTCCTCTATTGCATGAAAGCAAGGATCATGTTTTTTACTTTGTACTTGCACCCAGTTTTACTTCTTTGTATTTTCTCCTCCCACATCACACTTCCTGGAAGAGTTCCTTGCATTTAGAAGGCATTCGTAATTTTTGGTTGACTAGGGTTCAGGTAAACTGTTTTGTACTTCAAGTTGGCTTGATCATTGTCGTTACCCTTTAGCCCCAAGGAACTCTGAAGAACAGTGTTTATACAGGCACAAAATACGAGGGGGGGACCCAAAAAATCCCAGAATTATCATCTGGAGACAGGGCCCCTTGTAGTACAGGCGTCTCCCGCTAGGTGAGTGTTCTAGGAGCCCATCTGCATCCGGATACCTGCTGGCATTGTTGTGAGAGGCTGTGTTTGGCTTCAGTGAATTTTTTTTGGAGACTCTTTCAATGCATTTGCCCATCTCATGTTGGGTGATTGATGGGTGATTGACAGAACAACGAGCGGCATGACAATGCACCTGCCCACACCACGCTGAGTGTTCAGCAATTTTTGATAAAAAAAAAAACAGCATGACCCTGGTATCCCACCCTCCCTTTCAACCGAGATCTCGCCCTGAACATTTTGTTGTTGTTGTTTGTTTTCCCAGATGAAAAAGTTCTCAAAAGGAAACATTTTGTCGATGTGGAAGAGGTGAAACAGAAAACAGCAGAAGCACTAAAAGGCATCAAAATCAACGAGTTCAAAAACTGTTATAGGCAGTGGAAAAAGCATCTCGATAGGTGTACTGCATCAAATGAAGAATACTTTGAAAATGACTGGAGTTTAAACATATAAGAATAAATACAAGAACTTTTTATAAACAAATTTTTACTTTGGGGGGACCCCCCTCATACGTAGTGTTTTCCTTGAGGCAACAGGTACAAGAGAATACGCCAATGGGGTTGAAAGCCACAGCCTATGAGAGGAGCCATAATGGAAACCAGTGGAAGCTAAAATCCCGGAAGCATGCTGGTGGCCATCTGTGCAGTCGTGACCCTGGGGCCTATGAGCCTTGGCCACGTACCTCGTGTTCTATAGCTGGTGGTGGAGGATAAACATTTCAAAGTTGGCAGAGTCCAGCCTTCAACCATACACAAGCCAGAACACTCTAGAAAATGGAACTATTTATAAGGGTCAAACTTGGGCAGGTCTGATAAAGTCCATCTAGTCTCTTGAAAGAATTGCCCGGAAGCTCATTGCTACTGGTTGGATGTCACAGTCCCTGTTTGCAGATGGAATCCGGCAGCTCCAACACCTCCTGACAGCTCCTCATGCAAGTCTGAGCAGGAGCTAGGGGACTTGCAGCCAAGAAGATAAGCCCAGGATAGCCCCGTAGGCTGTCCAGCCATCTGCCAGTTGGACTGACTCAAGGCCACTGGTGACCCCTGCAGTGACACCAGATACCAGTAGCAAGACAGCCTTCTCTCCAATATGCTTCTCCTTTCCTCTCCGTGTGAGTCCTAGAGAACAGAGGTGGCTTCTACCCTTCGAATGCAATAGTGACCCCATGGACATTGGTCCGCATGGATCCCAGTTGATGTTTGAATGCTGACCTAACCAGTCATTACTGTCAGAGCCATGGATTAAAATACTTGATTCTATCCTAAATAAAGCAAGCTCTAGATGTAGAGGATTGTTTCAATTAAAGAAGAATTCAGATCATCGGCATAGCATTTCTTCAGCTGTTTTCACATAGGAATATTTTTGTTTTAACACTGGTCCATGGAGAAAGGTTTGTGGAAATTTGACAAGCTGATGTTTATGGATTCAGATTCTTTGGAACGTTTTTATGAGACTTGGTGAAGCAATAGGGCTGCCACCATTTACTGAGGGAAAAGGTTACTAAACTCTTGAAGCCACATGATTTTCCAACACTTGTTATAATTTTACTGTCCTTCAGATTTAAAAATGCCATAACTGTGCCACTTGCTCTCTGGTCAGCCCTTCCCCAAGGTCCCTACTTTCTGCTTCCTCTGTGAGGTAGGCTCTTGGCAGAGCCTGACACTCTGTGATAAGGGGAATTTTACTTATGTAAAATTGAATTAAAATACAATAGACTCTCCATTAACCAGAACTCAAGCAACTGGCACTCTCAAGCAACCGCCAAAAAATCGAAGAAATAATACTGCATTTATCTGGCATGGGTGCCCGTTAACTGGGAGTCTACTGTACTAAGAAGGGAGACTTCATATTAATTTGTGTTTTTGAAAGGAGAAAAATACTCTTCTTTGGTCTACCCATCATAAAGCTTAACTAATAAATGAAGCTTCACGTCTAGATACCACCTTTTAAATCCACCAGTATTTTAAGGGCGGGGGCCGCACTTGATGTCTCTGTTTCCTGCCATTCCAGAGGGTGTGATAAATGTTTGTTGAATGACTGTGCATTCCCAACATCATTTCTAGCTTTCATCTTTTTATGCTACTACTATAATCATAAGTATGAAACTTATAGAGTTCAAACTCATACTTTGATAAGTGAAACTAAATATCCTTAAGTTTTATTAAGATTTTCCAGCCTGAGCAATGTCTTAGAGATAAACACCTGAAAAAAATCTTTCTAGTTCATTGATACTAGAGACTCCTGGGAATCTATATGATCACATCCACAGTTTGTTACAATTATTAATAGTATTTAAAGGGTTTTCTCCAAAGGTTATAGGTTAAAGTGTGGACTCAGGTGTCAGAATTGCCTGGATTTTAATCCCAGCTCCATAGCTGATAGCTATGTGAACTTAAGCACTATACTTAATGTCTATGCTCCAGTTTCTGCAATATGGAAAAACTCCATATACGAAGTTAATAATAGTACATACCTCTCTGGATTCTTGTGAGGACCAAACTTGATCCTATACTTGGGTTTTGATCAGTTCCTGGCACACAGTAAGCACTCACATATGGGCTGTTGTTATAATTATATATGTATCAATTTAATCAGATGTAATGTTCATTTATTTGAAAATAACAGCATTGATTTTATTCATATCAATTTTATGAGCTCCTTGGCACTTTTGCTCAGAAGAGTAATTTACTTTTATGATTGAGGAAACGAATAGATTCTGGAGTTAGAAGACCTGAATTTGAACCCTGGTTCTAATTTGAATTAGCATTTGAATTAATCATTTAAATGCTTCTGAGCCTGACTCTTTTAATTTTTAAAATAGGAAAAATAATACATACCTCCCAGGGTTGCTATGAAGATGAAATAAGACCATGCTGGTTGCTTGAGATTTTGCCAGTTGCTTGAGTTCTGATTAATAGAGAGTCTACTTACATTTATCTGACATCTACCAATCCCCTGAGAGTCTACCGTATATGGAAATGGGTCATAACTATGAAATATTGCATATGTATTATTGCTATTCCATATCAAATCTGAGAATCATTGAGTGGAGAAGGATTTTAGAGGTCATTTGGCCCAAGAGCTACATGATCGAGAAAGTAGGATGGACCTCTTGGAGCACCACTCAGCTCACCCACAAAGGCAGGTTGCCAGGAGCCATCAGTACAGGTACCTCAACGATAACTGTTGAATTGGTTCTTTCCTGTCTCCCACCACTGCCACCTCTCCAGGCCAGGCCAAGCAAACATAATTTCTCACCGCGTCTCCTGCAATGGTCTCTTAAATGGTCTCCCTTCTTCACAGATTCTGTCCCCAGTTAGTCCATTCTTTGCACAACTGTCAGAGTCATCTTTTAAAAAATAAAACAAAAGATATGATACCTTGTGATTCCTCTGCTTAAGGACGTTTACTGGACTTCCATTTTTAGTAATACAGTGAGATGGCTCTGGAATGACCCACCATGGTACAATACCGACTATAAAAGTCTTCAAAGTATCAAAGACCTGGCAGGATAATAAATGGTCAGAAAGGCCCAAATCCAAGAAAAAGTGGAAACCCCGAGAGATAAACAGAGGGTGGGAACCACTTAGGTTTTGAGGAGATTTGTCATAACTAGTAGAGTTTGTAATGCACATTGTTATGACATCTACAAACTCAAGCCTAGGACCGATTTTGCCTTCAGATGGCAGGTGTGTAGGGAGGAAGATACAATGATACCTGGTGTGCCCCAAAGGGTTTAACAACATGGCACTCCCTTTTGATATTGACTCTCAGAGTCAATATTCTTAAACCCTTGGCCCCATATCTACTACTTAACCCATTTCTTGTTTGGAAAAGAAAAAATGCAGCTCACTGTCCTGTTCATTTAATTTTACATAAAACATGCTTTTTGAAGCTGAAGCAAATCTGACTGATTTTCAGTGAGAAAATAAAATATAAAAACTCTTCTTGGAGTTATTTCTAAACAGAATTTGTCTCTAATCCTAATGTAACAAATGTATATAATGATCGGTTATTTAATAATTATTTTTCACGTGGCAAACTTTGCTGGTAAGGTTAGGACTGTAATCCACAAATTATCTCAGGGTAAAGGCTGCAGCAGCCAGTGACACTAGCAAGTAGCAAATGGGAAATGGGTTAAGGAGGCCTATCGACAGGTGAGAGTTACAGAGTTATTCACCGTGTAAGTGTTTTGAATCCTCAGCCTTTCTTTTCCCTTCTACGGTGTCGGTGTCACTTCTCTGTTTTCAGGCCAGATGCCCAATGTAGGAGCAGCTCATGAGTCCTCTTCACAATCTAGTGTGTAGGGCACATCCTTTGGGCTCACTTACCAAGAGCTTTGGAGCTGGCTGGTGGCAGGGATGCAGGACATCCAAGCAGGTAGCATCTGTGTTGATGGAAAGACTCTGGGCTCTTAAAGTAGGAGTATGGGTGTTTCATCCTCTCTGTAGCTCAGCTTAACAGAGGGCGTGAGATGTTCCTGGACAAAATGGAAAACAAAAGATTCAAGAAGGAAACAGGGGGGAGTTCCCTGGTGGTGCAGTGGCTTAAGGCTTCGGCGCTGGCGCTGTCAGCGCTGCAGCCTGGGTTCAATTCCCAGCCAGGGAGCTACCCACGTACTACAAAAAAAAAAAAAAAAAAAAAAAAAAAAAAAAAAAAAAAAAAAAGAGTTCGTGCATAATTTTCATAATGTTCTAAGGAAGTTTATGAATTTCCGTTGGGCTGCATTTGAAGCTTTCCTCGACTACATGCAGCCCGTGGGCTGCTGGTTGGGACAAGCTTGGTTTAGACGTTAGGACTTGAGGATAAGAGAGGTCTAAGGCTGAATCCTGGCTATGCCACTTTATAGCTGTGTGACCTTTGCCAGTTATTGAAGCTTCAATCTCTTCATCTATAAAATGGGGATAATATTAGGTTGAACAATATGAAATTGCTTTCATGTGAGTCAAATGGTTAAATATTGGCAATTTCATATGGGCTCAATCTATTCTGGAACCCAACTCATAGGGTTGCTGAGGATGAAATGAGATTATTTATGAAAAGGGCCTAGCACAGTTTTCAGGGACTATTTGAGTAGAGAACTGAAGGAAGTGGGTAAGCAAGCTGGGCAGCAGGAATGGTAAGGGCAAAGTCTCTGAAGCAGGAGCACGCTTGATAGTGTTTCTCAAAGAGCAAAGAAACCAGTGTGGCTGGAGCCTGTGAGGGGAGGGAAGGAGTAGGAGGTGGTTTGAGGAGGTGGCTTGGGGTTCACTCACGCAGGCCCTGTGACAGACTGACCAGTTGTACCATTTTAAACAGGACAGAAAGCAACAGTACTGTCCCATTTCAAACAGTATGTATGGTCAGCCTCGTCTCCCTGGGCTGAATTCAAGGTGTCAGTCGGGTAACCATACGTCCCATTTAAATGGGACAGTACCATTTTCTGTCCCATTTAAAATGGGATGTCTGGTCAGCCTAAACTGCGTCATTAAGAGGGTTGTATATGTAATTGTATGTGAATTTTAATAATGAAAGTAAGAGCTAATGCTTATTGTCAATTAAGTTCTGGACATTTATTAGATTATATAGTAAGTGCTCAATAAACAGAAGTCAAAGATGCTGAGGATGGTATGTAGATGAATGAAACAAGTATTAATGGAAGGAGCTACAACTCTAGGTGAAAGGTCTAGGCGTCACGAACTGGGGCTTTCAGGAGGAAGAGCAGCATATTGTGTTCCTGAGCACTCGCTGTAAAGATAAGGACACCGTTTCCCCACAGATACAGAGAACTTTGTTCTGAGCCAGGATGAAGAGGTGTGTCACCGTGCTTGATGCAAGCACTAAGGGCAAGCCAGAGGTTGGTCACAGGGGTCGTAAAGGCAGTAAGTTTAGCATAGTAGCAGGTTAAGCACACAGGCTCTGGGCTCAGCTCTACCAGTTACTGGTTATTTAACACGGGGCAAGGTACTTAACCACTCTGAATTTCCTCTTTCGTTAAATGGGGGTAATGATATTATCTGCCGCATAGAGTTGCATAAGGATTAAATGAAATAACTCAAGCAAAGCACAGAGTAAACACTCAGAAATTATTATTCCTGGATCAAATGTGGTCAAGCATCTTCCAGAATGTTTCAAGCCCATTAATCACTACTATGGTGAGGGACTTGTGTGAAGACACAACTTCTGTCAGAAGAAATCTGACCAGCATTTCTTTTTTGTCGGGGGAGGGTTCCCTGGCTGGGAATCGAACTGACCAGCATTTCTAAGGCCCAGGAAGTCCTGGATAGGAAACTGAGGACATGCTTTAAATCAAATGTTGGGATTTGGGAAGAGACAGGAGATGGAAGATGTGCATGGAGAGAAATATAGTTTAGCAAAACAGAGTTTCGTTTTTTAGACCACAAGTTAATAAAGAAAAAACAGTATCTCCTGGCTTGAGACAGAATGTAGTGGGAAGGGAGTGTGGTATGTGCAGAAACATCTTATGTGCACGCCCTGTACATGCCCCTCAGTTAACCCTCACAGTAGTCCTGCAGCTGCAATGTGTCTACTGGGTTCCCATAAGGAAACCCAGGCAGAGCCGAGATTTGAAATCAGTCTGACTAGAGTCAACACTCCTAAGAGCACTTAAGATGTCACCATGAGAGACATTAGGTTTCTAGGACATCACCGCTGGGAAAAGCCTCAGAATAATATTTAGGGCCTAATATTTATGTGAACAATAAAGAGATCTCAAACATGATCTCTAGGAGTTAAGATTCTTTTGGTTGCAAGAAGCAAAAATCCATTAGAGCCAGCTTCAATCAATCAATCAATAGTATTGTTTGTTTGTTTATTGGAGAAGGAGGATTCCAGAAAAAGTTGCCCAAATTTCAGAAGGAAGAGAAATTGGGGATGCAAGTGGCAGGAGTTCATTATGGACTTTTTAGAGAACTGCTACCTATATAACTCAGCTACAATGACTCCTAGGGCCTGGGTCTCTTGGTTCAAAATTCCAAATTTCTAAGAAAGAGAGACTGACACCATTCAACTTGGGTGCCTACGCCCCCAGCTGGGCTGAGGGCGGAGGCCTAAAATACGATGATGGTTGCAGAGGATGGATGGCCCACCACATGCCTCTGAGCTGCCTTAGATGAAAGCAACTCATGGAGAGTTATGCAGGCATCCCCAGAAGGCCCAAGGCACAGTAGGTTTCAGCGAGATTCACAAATGGGATCAGGCAATGGGAGAATAAATCTTAAAGTTTTATTAAAAGCAAATTTAGTTATTTTTGTTTTTTAATGAACTTCATTATGTAAGTGCAATTCAGACATAGCACAGATCATGCAGATGACACTGACTATCAAACTGTGGATCTAGGTGATAATTAAGTAAGTCCAAGTAGCAACTATAGGGTGTGAGGTGACACTACCTAGGGAGGCAGGGAAGGGAGGCACCATATGAAAGTCTACTTTCTAAATTATGAAGGTATTATGGAAGTTACATTATAGAAAATTTAGAAGGAAGAGGAAAACATCACCCATAATCCCACTCCCTTAATTCATCATTCTTGTCACTCAGGTTGCCATTACAGTGTTCACACAATTATTTAACCTGCTTTTTTCATTGTCGTGAGCATTTCTGCATTGCCTATAGTCTTTCCAAACATGATCTTTCATAGCAACATAATGAGAATGTACATTGTATAAAATGAACAGATTTGGCTCGAGAGGAGGTAAAATGAACATCTTTGTCAAGAAAATACCAACGTAGGGAGTTCCCTGGTGGTGTAGTGGCTAGGTTTCGGCACTCTCAACACTGTGGCCTGGGTTCAATTCCCAGCCAGGGAACTACCCCCCACCCCCCAAAAAAAAACCCCCAAAAAACAAAAAACAGAAAATACTGACCCATATGAAAATTCCTAAACCTGATGCCAATGGCCAACCTACTTAATTTCTAAGGATCACGAACATATTCCTGATTTCTTTATGGCCATTGTTTTCCCACCCGTCCTACTGTGGGATTTTCAGACCTGTGTTGCTTTAAGGTAGGAGAGGGCAAAGCATAGAAGGTATACTGGTAGGGCAGGAGTAGGGTGTTTAGTCCACAGTGATGGTCTAGACATTTAGATCACTTGTTCTCTACTGAGGCAGTTCTCCCCCACCACCATCACCCACCCACCTAGAGGACATTTGGCAACACCTGGAGATATTTTTGGTTGTCACAACTGGGGATGGAGGAGGATGTTGCTGGCATCCAGTGGGAAGAGGCCAGGGATGCTACTAAACATCCTACAATGCACACAACAGCCATCCACAACGAAGAATTATCCCAGCCAAAACATGGGTAATGTCAAGGCTGAGAAACTCTGATTTAGACTATACTGGAATTTCTTTTAAAATATTAATGGATGAGCACGGCATAAGCTGTATGTTGTCTACCCTTGTTTGATTTGGGAAGGATTCTGGGATTTTTGCTCAGGGTGATAGGAATGGATGATAATGGGTTTACAAGATACTTGAAATATAGCATGAGGCAAGAGAATGCAGTGGCTAAACATAAAGACCCTGGAGTTTAAAAGAATCAAGTTTAAATCTTGGGTCACCACTGGAGCCTGCAAATGGGATGGTAATACCTGCCTCCTAGAGCTATAATGGGGATTAAATTAAGTAATGTGTCTGAAGCACTTAGCACAGCGCCTCACACGTAGTAAGTGTGCCGTAGATGATGGTGGTTATTACTGTGCCAAAGCTCAAGTTCACAGTGTGTACCACTTCTCTAGCCTTTAAATTGCAACTGCATTTTGTAAACTCTTATTTTAAGAAAATTAGACTTTAACTGATTTTTATAATCTGGGCTTTAGAGACCCAGGCAATGTATGAAAGATACACGATCAACATAAAGTTTACAGAAAGAACTTCTTAGGTGAGAGTTGTCTCATTGAAATCTCTAATATATTTTCTCTGGTGAATTTTTTTTCAATAATTTCCTGAGGTAGTTGTTCTTGGTAATTGGAAAACACTTGTTTTCTGATATTCTTGGTTGTTATTCTGATCTACTGAGAATTTAAGAGTGGGCCTAGCTGAGATAAAGGTTATTGGGTATCTAGACAAAATTATTGTCCACAAATGCAATTCGAGTCCCCAGTGCAGTGCAAGAATATCTCTCGCCCCCTTCCTGAGCTGTGTCTGGTTATCAGAAAGCAACAGTAGGAGAGCCCAGTTATCTATAGTTTATCCTTGTATGTCTGAAAACCAAACAACCTTCATGAAAACCACCTTGAGCTTTCTGGAATGGGCACAGTCTTGAGTCCTGGTTGGTGGAGGGGATGAGAAAAGGGGAGGAGGAGAAGGGAGGAGAAGGGAGAAGGAAAGGGAAGGAGGAGAAAGGGAAGAGGATGAGGGAGGAGAATGGGGAGGGGGAAGGAGGAGGGGGAAGGGGGAGGAAGGGATGGGGAGGGACAGGCGCTGGTGGCTGGAGGTTGATTGGCCCCAGCGAACTGGCAGCGGTGAGGCACGCCAGGATTCTGGCCTCAGAAGAAAAAGGAGAAGAGATCCGCAGGGTGAGAGCTGCTCGGGACAAAGGCGGAGCCCTGGTTCATTGCACAGGAGGCGGCAAGAGGGCGGGGTGAAGGCGCTCGTCTTTGCCACGGGACCGCTGACCTGGAGCAGAAGGTCTGCAAGCCTCCCAAGCCAGAACGCGAGCCCTCTTGCTCCTCCTGTCATCCACCCTGAGCACTGTCATGAGGTCAGGTCTCAGTCTGTTCCTCCGGAATCCTGGCAGAGAGTCTGTGCCTGGAGGCCCACCTGAGGCGGCCTCTGGGGTAGTTTGGAGCCCGGGCTGAGGGCTGAAGCACTACCTGTGGTCTCCATTCATGACTTAGATGTAGCACATGCCATTGTTTCTTTGTGCATTATTTCTGTTCTCCCCAAAACCTTGCAAGATGTGATTTAAACAAAAATAGTAATAATACAGTGACAGTGACTGCTGCAGCCCAGTGCCATCCAACGGGAAAGCAGGGATCTCCGGGCAGGGGTGTGCCGAACCTTAGTGCCAGCGTGTGACAGTCTCAGTTTGTTCAGTGCCGTCACCTGGTTGTGAGCTCCGGCTGAGATTAGGTGGGTTTTAAACTGTGCCCTAAATCATGGATCCTGAACAACGCATTAACATACATTTCTGTCAAATAAAAACATGACGGTGTGTTCTCGTCCACCTTAGCCACCGCTTCTGGCACTGGGAGACTTCTGGCTCTTCCCCACAGTCAAAATGACCACGACAGGTAAACGTTTTGAGTCGATTCAGGACATGGAGGCAGCCACGACAGCGCAATGAAAGGCACTCACGGAAGAGGACTCCAGAGCGGCCTCAGAAGGTGGCGAGAACGACGGGTAAGTGTGTTCGGAGGGAGGGGGAGTTCTTTGATGGAGATTAACGGCCATGTGTCTTTTACTGTAATAATTATTTTTAATTTAAACATTCACAGTGTTTTTTATCACACCTGCTGAGTGAGCTGTATAGATAACTGAGTGCAATCGTTTATTTAGCTTCTACACATAGTGCAGGAGAGGAAAGGGCGGGGGCTATAATATAAAACATAGTGTGTGGGAATGCAGGTGTTGGAGAGTGGGAGAACAGGGGCTGAGAGCAGGGACCAAGGGGAAGCAAGTGCTGGAAGGTAATGTGTGCACAGTTCAGCCTGGGAGGACTGAGGGGGTTGAAGACAGAGGATCATGTCCCTGCAGTGGCGAAGCAGCTGAGGGCACCAGGCCGGAGGCTCCTGCTAGAGTTTGCTGTAACCTGAGGGCACCCGAAGCCCTCAAACTTCTTACTGAGGAGGTGGTTGCGAGCATTCCAGCATCTTGCAGGAATCCCTTAAAGTTGTTGGCAGATTTGTGTGTGTTGGCATGTGTGATTTTCTGGGAGGAGGGTGTGGAGTCCCTGTAGCAGGAAGCTGGGAGAGAGCTGGATCTTTAGGTTCGGAGGCTGGCCAGCATGGTGTCGGGGAGCCATCGAGGGGGATGGTCCTGCCTGGGTCTAGACTGAGCACAGAGCCTCAGATGGCCCCTGGTGAATAAATCAGAGGCTCAAGACAAAGAGGCTCTAGAAAGAGCCAGAAAGATCAGGGGGGTAACCAAGAAAGACTGTCTTACAGCAACCAAGAGAAATGGGAGTTTCGTGAAGAGGGAGCGAA
>PVJL010019639.1:0-13462 GCA_004026885.1 Lyroderma lyra | reverse complement strand
TCCTAACTCATTCTATGAGGCCAACATTAGTCTAATACCAAAGCCTGGCAAAGACAACACAAAAAAAGAAAACTATAGACCAATATCTCTGATGAACACAGATGCAAAAATCCTGAACAAAATATTAGCAAACAGAATACAACAATGCATCAAAAAGATCATACATCATGATCAAGTGGGATTCATCCCGGGAGCACAATGATGGTTCAACATACGAAAATCAATCAATGTGATACACCACATAAACAAAATCAAAGATAAAGACCATATGGTCATTTCAATTGATGCAGAAAAATCTTTCGACAAGGTACAACATCCATTTATGATCAAAACACTAAATAAAATAGGTATAGAAGGAAAGTATCTCAACATAATAAAGGCCATATATGAGAGACCCTCGGCTAACATCATACTGAATGCGGAAAAGCTGAAACCTATTCCCCTAAAATCAGGAACAAGACAGGGATGCCCCCTGTCACCACTGTTATTTACTATAGTACTGGAAGTTCTAGCCATGGCAATCAGGCAAGAGAAAGTAATCAAAGGTATCCAAATTGGGAAGGAAGATGTCAAATTGTCACTATTTGTGGATGACATGATACTTTATATAAAAATTTCCAAAGACTCCACCAGGAAACTATTAGAAACAATTAACGAGTATAGTAAAGTTGCAGGATACAAAATCAATGTACAAAAATCAACAGCATTCCTTTATACAAACAACGAATGCACAGCAAAAGAAATGAGGGAGTCAATTCCTTTTGCTATCACAACAAAAAGAATGAAATACCTGGGAATTAACTTAACAAAGAACTTGACAGACTTATACACAGAGAACTATAAGACACTTTTGAAAGAAAGTGAAACAGACTTTAAGAGGTGGAAAAATATCCCCTGTTCATGGATAGGAAGAATTAATATTGTTAAAATGGCTATTCTGCCCAAAGCAATCTACAGATTTAATGCAATACCCATCAAAATCCCACAATCATACTTTCGTGAAATAGATAAAAGAACTATTAGATTTATATGGAACTATAAAAGACCTCGAATTGCCAAAGCAATACTACATAAAAAGAATAAGGCTGGTGGCATTACACTTCCTGACTTCTATTTATATTACAAAGCATCAGTAGTCAAAACAGTTTGGTACTGGCAGAAGAACAGAAATAGAGACCAATGGAATAGAACTGAAAACCCAGAAATAAACCCACAAATATATGGACAAATAATTTTCAATAAAGGAGCAAAAACCATACAATGGGGAAAAGACAGCCTCTTTAGTAAGTGGTGCTGGGAAAACTGGAAAAACATATGCAAAAGAATGAATCTGAGCTATGAACTCTCTCCATATACAAAAATTAACTCAATGGATTAAAGACCTTCATATAAGTCCTACAACAATAAACTGTATAGAAGAAGACATAGGTACTAAACTTATATACCTAGGACTCAAGGAAGATTTCATGAACCTGTCCTCAAAGGCAAGGGAAGAAAAAGCAAAAATAAATGAATGGGACTATATCAAACTAAAAAGCTTCTGCACAGCAAAAGAAACCATCAACAAGGCAAAGAGACAGCCACCTGAATTGGAGAAAATATTTGCCAATAACGCACCAGATAACGGTCTAATATCTAAAATATATAAAGAACTAATAAGACTTAACAACAAAAAAAACAAACAACCCAATTAAAAAGTGAGCAGAAGAACTAAACAGACACTTCTCCCATGAGGAAACACAAATGGCCAACAGACATATGAATAAATGCTCATCCTCATTAACTATCAGGGAAATGCAAATCAAAACCACAATGAGATATCACCTCACACCTGTGAGAATGGCTATTATCAACAAGACAAGGAATAACAAGTGCTGGAGAAGATGTGGTGAAAAAGGAACTCTGGTACACTGCTGGTGGGAGTGCAAACTGGTACAACCACTGTGGAAGGCAGTGTGGAGGTTCCTCAGAAAATTGGGAATAGAGCTACCATTTGACCCAGCAATCCCCCTTCTGGGGATCTACCCAAAGAACTTGAAAACCTTTGTCCGCAAAGACTTATGTACCCCAATTTTCATTGCAGCGCTGTTCACAGTGGCCAAAACATGGAAACAACCAAAGGTCCCTGTGACAGATGACTGGATAAAGAAGCTGTGGTACATATACACAATGGAATATTACTGAGCTGTGAGAAAAGATGAAATATTGCCATTTGCAACAAAATGGATGGACCTGGAGATCATCATGCTAAGTGAAATAAACCAGACAGAAAAACCAAAGAACTGCATGATTTCACTCATATGCGGATTATAAAACTGAAAGCAAACAAAAAAAGAAATGAACAAACAAATAACCCATGGACACAATCCATAGTTTAATGTTTATTTGGGGACGAGTTGGTTAGGGAGGGGAGAAAGGGGAGAGGGTGGGAGAGGAGGGGGGAAGCTAAATATAAGGTGATGGAAAGAGAAGTCACATTAAGTGGTGAACTTATTATACATCAAGTTGACAATGCACTGTAGAATTATATGCCTGAAACCTATATAATCTTTGCTAACAGATGTCACTCCAATAAGTCTAACAATAAAAATGAATTAAATAAAACAAAATAAACATTTGTTGAACACCGAAAAAAAAAGAAAGAAATGGTTGATAAGTTAAATATAAAAATTAGGCATGACTATGCAAACCTAGAGAGAGCTTTCATAATTAAGAAGTGAACGACTGACAAATACTTGAAGTTGATTTAGTGAAGAGGAGTCAGAGAAAAACTCTGAGGAAAAAAAGTCACAGAGGTGATTGGGGAGTCAGAAAGGTGCTTTGTGGCACCATGAAATGTGGGGGCTCTTGAACAGTGGGACAATCATGTCAGATCGAGAAGGACCAGTTTAATGGTTACTAAAGAGAGGACTTTGAATTTAGTAACTTGAAAACTGATAGTATTTTAGAGATTCTGTTATCAGATTGGTGGGAAAATAGACAGGATAATATATTGAGCATAGTAGGGGTGATGAGAGAGAAGTAGACCTGTAGTCAGACACCAGAGTTGAGATTTTGCCTGCTTGTATGTTTAGCTCTGTGACCATGGGTAAGTGATTTATGCTCACTAAGTCTCTAATATCTTTTAAAGTGTATTTAAAGGATCAAAAACATGATTTTATTATACATTCCACTATTAAGAGGGTACTGAGTGGTGAAGTCACAGATGCCAGGGTTTAATAAGCACAGATATGAGCTATATTGTACATTTTTTTATTTTATCGATGTCTAAGAGAATATACATATGAAATAGAATATAAATAAGTTATTAAATATGTCTTAAGAATGCATTTTGTATAATGATAGAAATACTCTGTAAAATGTATCAAGGTATAATTTTAGATATATAAGCATGAACTAGAATTCAGTCTATGGTACATTGTAACTTAATATGCCATTGGTAAGAATGTGTTAAGAGTGTAGGACAGTGGAACCTTTTTACAATTATTGGGAAGATAGCTTTCATTTTTTAAATGTCAGAATTTAGGAATTAAGGAACCCTATGCTTATTGAGGATATTTTTGTAAATCATTGAATACTGGAGGTTATACATTTAGAAGTAAAAATTTGGTTATCTTTTAGCATTTGGCTCAAAAGACATTTGTAAATACTGACCTCTTGGATTAACTACTGTTAATAAAGACATCTGTAAATATTGACCTCTGTGATTAGTAACTATTTGTATGACAAAAAAGTAAAGTTCATTTCAACAAATTAGAATTTGTAAGACTTTCAAGAATGCAGTGATCCTTTAAAAAAATATTTCAAAATCTTGGATTCATTGCACAATTTGTTAAATTTGGATTATCAGATTTTTGAATTGGTAATCCCTAAAATGTTGGGAATTATTATTCAGTCATAAATAATGATCAGATACTCAAAGAGAATTTAATTTACTACACATGTTTGTAAAATCAGTTAGTGTCAATACCTGACAGATTTCTCTGAAGAAATGTTATATTTAGAGGATTGTTTGCCTTATATTTCTAAAGTATCTCTTAGGTTCTCCCCACTGGGTGCTTTAATGAGATACTTTTCTCACATAAATTATTTAGGCCTCTGTAGATGCTGTTCATGGTTATAGCCCATAGACCTTTGACTTGAGCAATATTACACTGCCTAGAGACCTGCATGCAAGTACTAGTGATTCAAAAATATTCTGCAAATTTCATTTTAAAAAGAATACTGTAACACTTGCTTGCATATATTTTGCAGCATGAATTGCCTGAATATGGTGATCATATGTTTATAAATTCTGTGTCCTACTTTTTTAATGCTGTAAAACTTGATATAACTTTTTCTGTGATGTTTTGTCAGGGAGACACATTTTCTTTAAAGATAATATCCATTAAATTACACTCTTTAATATCCTGATATTACCAAAGGGCTGTGAGAAGAGAGTAAATCAGTAATTAAGAATGCCCTACTGAAGGGCAAGTGTAATTCTTCATTAAAGATCATAGGTTTTTAGTTGTTTATCCAGAGAAACTGATAGTGTTGAGCTTGCTGCAGCCATGGTTCCTTCTCCTTTATCACTAAGGAATATACTGCGAAACAGCTGATTTGAGTGAGAGACAATCTATTCCCATGGAAAAAAGTTAACAGGCCAGTATAATGATCAAACACTGATACTGGCATTGTTAGTATTATTCCAAAAGAAATAAGCGTATAAAGGAAAAATCTACGGTGAAATTGTTCAACTTGCACTTTGTCATTGGTCCTGTAGGAATGTATTGAAATGAAATAGTAAACTTGAAAGTGAAAAGCATCTTATCACTAGTCTTGTCAAAATCCAAAAGTGCACAGAAACTTTGATGTGGCTCATCCAAAGTCTCACCGAATTTGGGACGGACATTGATCTACACTGTCCATCTGATGTTCTCTGCTTTCACTGTTAAACGTTTTGGACATCTTCTAAAAGCTTTGGAAATTAAAAGAAGAGCTTGTAAATCAATATTTTCTTTTTTAAAGTCCATAGCTAATTTGAAGTGTCATGATTGAATTAATAAACATGTGTCTTTAAACATAAATAAACATAACCATCCCCATCAAGTCACCCCTACTGTTTTCTACACATAATGTCACAATTGTTACAATTCCCTGGTATTCAGATTCCAAGTAAGACAGGTGTTTGATTATCTTCTGAATGTATTTCAGCACGAACATGCCATTATTTATTAATTTAAAGCATGTGTTTGTATTACATATCGAAAAACTAAATTATCCTTTTCTACTTACTAAGGTGTAACTTAGTTGCACAATATTTTGTTCATTTAAGTCTATAGTGGAAATGATGGCTAAAACTACTGTAACGTATGGGCAAAGATAAAAAGTGAAACTGGAGTCCAAAGGTAATATTTTCTCATTAATCTCCACTAAAAGTCTCAAAAAATCTTCATTTAAAAACAGAGTTTGACTACATGAGTGTAGGATGTGGAAAATTGGCAGAAGAGCTCATTAAAACCTTAATGTATTAGAATGGTTCCAGTATACCTGTGAAAGTTTCACAGTAGAAACTCCATCATTTCCTGACGGCCCATAGATATTTCCTCATGTCTCAGAATTTCCGTGGCTCTCTTGCCTATTTTAGCCTGTAAAAAACTGCACTTCTCTGGCGTAAGAGCTTGTGGAGAAACTTTATTTTTTAATTGTTAGACTGATTGGGTTGACATTGCTTAACAAGAATTACATGGGAATTAGAAGTTGTACAGTTCTACAGTGCATCATCTATGTATTGCCTTATGTCTTCACCACCCAGTGTCAGTTCTCTTTTTATCACCATATATTAGGAAAGATTATAATTTAGGAAGCTTTAATAATATAACAGCTTAGAACATAACATTTCAATAATACAATTTTCTTATTGAACATAAATTATTATTTTGAGGGTTTAAGTTTGTATATAGTAGTTTCCAAAAGTATATTAAGATGTGAATTATTTTATTTTTCATAACTTTTAATTATGTATATAGATTGGAGAAAATAAAGCTCTTAAAAATGCACTTTTTAAATTTTAAACGTGTTTAAAATATATTTCTACTTAGTTCTTGGTAATTAAAAGAAAGTGTTTTGGAACATAGGGTAAATTAAGGCAGATTTTATTTATATCACCCTACTTCCTTTTGTTTAAATATACTTTGTGAAGCAATATAATAAATATATAGACAATTACAAAAATATTTATAGCTCAGTACATTTTATTTCCATGTTCAGATATATTGCAGTCTTATCAGTGTTGTAAAGATGGCTATAATAATATATTTTTAAAATAAAGCTCAAAATTTGGGAAGATGTATTTGTTAATGTTTAGTGATTTTCTTTCTTAAAAGTTCCCCCCTAAAACTAGCAAAAATCATTAAGTTAATTAGTTACCCAATAAAATTACAGTTTACCTTACTGTTTTTGATAAACAGTGAGGCAAATAAATGTTTCTGAATGCACTGGTTGCAACCATGTTTTTTTTTTTAATTTTGCTGTTATTCCACATTTCTAGGAAGAGAGTTTGTTGTGTTTTTTTGTTGAGAACTAAGCTAGTGTCTGAATTTAACTTGTTGAGGTGACAGATACACTACAACAGTTTTCAAGGTTGTGTTTTAATAGGGGACTTAAAAGTTAGTAAATTATTTACAATGTGTTTAGCTTTTGAATACTATAAAAAAGTAGATTAGTTTTGCTTTGTGTTTCCAACACTTTCTAGGATGTTTTTCCTCTGATCCAAGCAATGCTTTAGAACATGTATGTAATAAAATATAAGTGCTCAGATGTGTATGGAAGTCAGCTTTTATAGAATGTCCTCCAAAAGAAAACATGTAATATCTCTTTAAAAATCTTAGGATGCTGGGAAAGAGTTCAGAGCAAGTAAGAGCATCCTGGTGTTTACAGCTTTATATCCCTGCTGGGAAACATTCATTTACTAGGATAGGCATCCCCTCTCAACTAGTAATTCACTTCATAAGGGTTTTTAGAAAGGATAATTAACAGTTGGTGAAATTTATATTTGTGAAATTGGTGATTTGAACCTCACAGACCTATTTGAATATTTAGAAAAAAAAAGATTAAGGATAGTGAAAATAAGAATCAGATGATCCTTCTTATCACTATTAGTTACCATAAGTACCTAAAATGCTCTGCTGTATGTAATGCTTCAGCCATGAAACCTACAGCATAAAATGAAAGTGATGCCAATCAAGTTTCCAGAGGAAGTAAGGTGTTCTGCTTTCCCACTGGACTGCTAAAAGTCCTTGGCTGGTTGTGCCTTAATAACAATAAATTACTGTGCTTCATTCATTTTTAACATAAGCAACTTCACTTCTTAATATATGGTTTAAAGAGAAACTTTCAGACAGCTTTATTTAAACTGAATGAACAGTGCTTGAGTATACCAGATGGTCTATTGGCTGATAGGAAGCATTAAACATCAGACATCTTCGTAATATTTTTCATTTTCCTGTGAACTCTGATGATTGTACTGGTGTTAAATTGTTGTAGATTTTAAGTTGGAAGTTTTTAAACAGTAGGAGTATCTTTTAAAGATACTTACTTTTTAAAAAAATCATTGCTTTTTGGGAAAAATAATTAGTTCATAAAATAATTTAATTTTGTTAAAGAATTGCCTGTTGAAGTTATCTTATAACTACTTGATCAGAAGTAGACCTGTTCTTCTGGCTACCAGGCAGGGGTTTCAAGAATGTAATTCTTGTTGCAAGGAGAAAAAAATATTATTCAATACACATTGATGCATTCAAGTAGAAAAGCAAATGTGCTCATAATTGTTGGACAGGGCCTCATTTAGAGATGATCATTGTCAACAACAACAGTTAGTCTAATTGTCCGCATGTAGAACATTTTCTTTTCAATTAAGAGGAAAAGAAAATGCAGTTCAGGTTAGGTGTAATTGCCATATTAGCAGTTGTTAGACATTTTACTTTTTGAAAGGATTGCATATATGAAAGAGTATAAAGAGTGACATATTGAAATGTATAAGATACTTAGAAAGTTAGAAACATATTGTCAAAAAGGAAAAAAATGAAGAAAACATTAAATTCATTTTAGCGAAGGATAAACATCAATACGCTTATGGGGAGGAATCCTGTTATTACTTCAAAAGAGAAAAGATTGTATTTCTCTCTTCTCGTCTTTGTTTTTAAAGGGTTGCAAATCTTTTAAATAGAATGAATTTAGGCTTTGGGATCGTCCTATAATCTAGCATGTCCTCTAAAGTTTTGCTGAAATACAAAAATAACCTTTTCTAAAGTGTTTTTCATCCTTGGTCTCTTATTAAAATAAAGATATACTTGGTTAAAAAATTAATGCAATGGAATGTACAAGTTATTCAAAACATAGGGTGTCTGCCCCTCAAAGTCCTGAGCATCATTTGATCTTTTGAATAATTTTGAAAGCATTATGTTTCATTAGCAGAAACACTGGTCATTATATTTTCAAGATCATCTGCAATGAAGTTGTGAGTGTGTGTGTTTGTACACATTGAAACTACTTAAACATTCCTTAAATAATCTATTTTTTAACCACTGCAAAAAATATGCAATATCACCCTTTCCCAGGGGGTTGTGACTAGTTGATCAGTCTCTGTGTCTTAAATATTTTGTATTAAGTCTTCCCACCTTTATCGAATATATTCATAGGGAGGAAAACAGAATGACCTTCATTTATTAGAAATCTAAGAATATGAATGAATTATTTTAAGAATAATGGAAATCAATTTTATTCCAGGCAGGACACAGTAATTATTTGGTATATCTGGTAAGCATTCAAGTTTGGTGGTTACACTTTGATCATATAATCCCCACCCACTTTATAAAATACTAAAAATTTAATGTAGAGACAGTTTATGTGCATATATCAAAAAAGACATCAAATTAATATGGCTAGTTGAATTATCAATTGTATTAGATTTTAGGTTTCTTTTGAGATAAAAATAACTCAATTTCTCACCATTAAAGCAATTTATAACTAATAATCTCATATTCAGTGCATTTAAGGTGTACATAGTTGGTTTTATTTATTTCAGGAAGCCAAACTTTATCCTACATAGCGTGGAAACAGATAAAAAGTTCTTTATATTATTTTATCAAATAAGAAGGTGTATATATATATGTGTGTGTGTGTGTGTGTGTGTGTGTGTGTGTGTGTGTGTGTGTGCATACATATATACATATATACACACATGCACACACACAAATATATATACACACACATGCACACACACAAATATATATGTAGTTAATGTGGGGTAACAGTAGTTTTTACTGTCTTCCTTACATAAATGCTGAAATACAGTAGCACTTTGGAACATATTTAAAAAATGATGCATTTGACAAAAGTTGTATGTGTAAGAGTTTGTCAGTAAAATTTAACAGGTGGGGGGTGTTTGCCTGGTGGTGTAGTGGCCAGGCTTCGGTGCCTCAATGCCATGGCCTGGGCTCGATTCCCAGCCAGGGAATTCCAAATGAAAAAAAGTGACAGGTGCCAAATGACAAAATGTTGGCATCATCACTATTTTGAAAAAACATTTCTCAATTTGCAGTGATATAATACTGCTTCATATTATTTCATGAGTTGTGCGAGTTGCATAAAGAAATGTAGACTTTGTGAAGAGAAAATCAGCAGCCCAAACTCACTTCTCAGAAGCTTTGGCACCAAGTTCCTCTACCTCCCAGCTCCCCAGGAATAGAACAGCAGGAATATTTTGGATCTAATCCAAAATATTTTTTGGAAAAAATAAAGAACTAAAAATTGTTTCAAGAAGGAGATATTTATGCTTAGCCAAAAAAATAAAGAAGAGAATTTGACTTTCACTGTGTATTCTTCTCTTTATAGTCACTCTAAATAGTGATTTCCCTTTGGTGACTTTGAAAGTATGGAGGCTTTGACACTTCAATCACCACAGCTTCCCAGCATTAAGTTAGGGTACCAGTAAGGAGAGCTGTGTGCATTTCTTTTATTTTAAAGTGCTATAGAGATTTGAAAATGTCTGTGTGTTAAAAATGGATTTTTATAGACGAAGAATTCATTATCCTACTATTTACAGGTAATGTCATAGATTTGTAAAAGTCAATGCAGATGGCTCTGAGTGGAACTGAGATATGAGTTAAATCAAAAGCCAGTTGAGGACTTACAGAACTCCAAAAAAGGGCAGACATAACCTCCGTAGTGTGTTACTTTCCATTTTCTGTAATCACATTTGTTCTTTTTGTCAGTGATCAACCAAACATTTATTTCCTTCTTTTACATGAAACGAGCCCCACAAACAATTCATGCTACAAAGTGTTTATGTAAAAATGTCCCATAGTGAAGTTTTCAAAATGATGGAAGTCTATCCCTATAATTTTTTTGTTTTCAATTAACATAATTGTCTTGCTGTTTAATAGCAAGTGATTTAAAATTTGTGGTAAAATCAGTGTAATTAAGTATCAGTGAAAGACCACATCAGAAAAGATTTTTATAGCTTGATTCTTTTGATTTATTTGAAAAGTCTTAATTACTTCTGATTTAAAAAAGCTAAGTAAAATAACCTAATGAGGTAAATGTGCCTTAGGTATATAAGTATGGCAATTGGGTTTAATAGTATGTATTTTCATTATTAGTTGATGTGTACACCTTTAAAACTTAAAAATAAACTAGAGAATATAATAGTTACTAGTTCGACAAATGCCTAAAAGGAAAAACAACATTAATAGAAAGTTCAAGAATTTGAACCTTGACATAAAGGGGCAGTGGAGGGTTTGTTGGGGAGGGGCCCCAGGACTGTTGCTGACAGTGGGGGGGTTCTGGTGAGGCCCACCTGTGCCCACTTGGGGCTCAGAGTGGCCCAAGATAGGCTGTGCAAAGCCAGCGAGTTGAATCAGTAAACATTTCTGCAGGAAACTTTGCCTCCTGGAGTGGCGAGAGGGTGAGACCAGAAGAGGGAGGAGCTGCAGCATTCCGGACCAAGGGACAGGCTGGCTGTGCCAGGGTGCACATCTTCTGTGCCACAGTTTTCAGCTGTGACTTTCCCCAACCCTGATGGTGCTGGCCTCCCTGGGGGTTGGGACACTTTTGCCCTTGGAGGACCCTGGAACTCTGTGAGTCAGGAGGCCTGAGAGTGAAGCCACACAAGCTGTGAGGGACCCTGGTGTGAAGGGCGGCAAGGCAGTGTTGAGACGGGGGCAGACGGGTCGGGGGAGGGGGATGCTGTGGGCTTAAGCTGGAGGGCGGCCGCAGACCCGCATCTGTGCCAGCTTGACCGGGGGTTCCAGGGCTTCATGGCCCAGAGCAGGGACTCACCGCCAGCAGCCAGTGAGCTGTCCTCTGGCAGTTCGTCCTCGCTTTCCTTCTCCTCTTCCTCCTTCTCTTTGCCAAGTTCACGGAAGTCAGCGAGGGGGTCAGGTTGGTCGAACTCGCCCGTGACACTGATGGGGGTCTCGCCCGTTGCCTGGGCCTTGCGGCGCTCTATCAGGCAGTCCGTGTGCTCATCATAGAGCAGACAGATGAGGGGCGAGGAGCCGACACTGGTACCACTATGCAGGTTCAGAATCACCTGCCACATCCATAATTTTAAATTTTCTAGTAGCATCATTAAAAAGTTAGAGAAACAGGTAGAAATCACATATTTTATTTAAGTCAGTATCCAAAATATTATTTCTACATGCAGTTAATTAACAAAAATTTTATGGTATGTTCATTTTCATTTCTTTTTTTGGTATTGAATCATTGAACTTATTGAATGTGCATTTTATAGCACATCTCAGTTCAGGAAAGGCACATTTCAAGTGTTCAGTGGCCACCTGTGGCTAGTGCAATTGTCTTTGGGAGACACTTTGGGGATATGAAGTGTGATGCTTTTACCACTTGCACCATTTTGCTAGGGGGCATATTGAACATTTAAGTCAGAATCATTTGCACCTTACATCATCAGACTATTCAGTGATAATTAGTGACATTTTTATTTTGAAGAAATGCTATTTAGTTAGTATCATGACATTGATTGTGGACCCTCAAAAATATTATTGGTCTTTTTTTCCCCTCTGTAAAATGCTACTAATACTGATTTAAAAAAGAAAAACAAATAGATCCTATTGTTTGAGGACTAGCCATCAGCCAACTTAACCTTAATTATGTTACATTGTTTAATCCTCACAATTCTGTAATGTAGGTAATATTACTTGCATTTTGCATAGGAAGAATTTGAGCATCAGAGAGGTCAAAGAAATTATCCAAGGTCACTCTCTCAGGTAAGGAGTGTTAGTGCCAGGATTTGATCCAAGACTTGCTTGTCTGCTGATGTGGCACGGTCACCAGCACTTATAACCGTCTCCACAAAAGTCCCTGTTTGGATGCCTGTGGTAGTGACTATCAGGTTAACTCTATAATTAATTATATACACTATGGATATAATGCCATCATAAAAATGACAATTTGAGTAACATAATGACAGTTGAGAGAGTGCCTTTTTCTAGTAGAGAGAATCCCATATTTATTTTCCCTCTATGGCAACCAAATTTACCATTTATCTTAATTGTCAGAACAACTCTTCAATTTTTTTGCAAATGATGGGCTGTGTGCCTGTCCTCTAGATTAAACTACTTGCTTACCTTCCACAGTTGGAAAAGACTTTAGCCAGGCTGACAATGAAAGCATTCAAAATACTTTACTTGATCATCTGAAAATGGGTCTGTGCTACAATAAAAGAAAAATAATGCCATAAGCTCTAGATATAGGCTAGAACAAGAGTTCTTTTGTCTTCTTGAATATTTCTAATTTTGTTGTAAATGCATTTTAGTTGTACACTGCTCTTCCCTTATTGGAACTTATCTTTTCATTCAGCCTGTTCTTATTTTTTGAAGTGCTTTTCAAGCACTCTCCCTATTCTTTCATCCATCGTCACTTTTTTGCTTTTCTTTTCTTTCCTTTTTGTCCCTCTTCTTGCCTAAAGAGAGTGGGGGGACCAAATGGATAAATATCATTTTTAAGTATATATTTTTAATCATTCCTCTGTGGTTTTCTTTCCCAGGAAATTTGCTGTTTTTAAAGGATTTCAAACATGCACATTCATTTTCTTTTTTTCCACGCTTAACCTTAATTTTACAATTTTATTATTTTTTATGGCTCTTCTAATTGTCACTAGTATTTGAATCTATTTTTTCCAGGTTTTCCCTTTTGTAAAAAATTGCATTTCATTGTAAAAATTTCATAATTGTGTAGATCAATTAAATTCTAGTAAAAAGGCACATTTTTCTAGGGATTAAATATAACCTGTTTATGATATTTTTTGGCCTCTCACATATATGGGCTTTCAGAATAATTTCTATGATCATACATTCTGGTTAATATTGTTTTATTTTATGTGACCTCAAAATTATTTTTTTCAAAGTTGACATGATGCCTATGAGGGAAGAGTGCTTGCTTTTTTTTTTTTTTTTTTTTT
>PVJL010019638.1:0-13481 GCA_004026885.1 Lyroderma lyra | reverse complement strand
GAGAGGACCTGAGAGAGGGGAAGTAAGTCTGTAAGCCTGGGAGCGGGTGGACGGGGGCTGGGCGGGGGCACCCCACCTCCCGGACCCTCCCGCCTGGAGCCTTTGCCAGCTCGGGGCCCTGGCCGGGGCGGGCGGGCGCAGGGCAGGTCTGTAGCACGCTGACCCTCCTGGTCTGTCTACGCCGCCCAGAAACAGCAGTAAGTTTAACAGCTTAGGCGGGTCCAACGTTTTCTTTCAACTTAACAAAAATAGCTTTTGCTCCTACTCCGTGGCAGTCCTGTGAGACCACCATGGTCTTGCGGTTTCGTTGTGGACTGAAATGGCGCGTTAGGTGACACGTGACTGTACATGCATTTATTTTATTGTCTCCTTTCTCTTAACCTTTCGTGTTTCCCACCGACTTGACTAGGATGCACCCAGTAAACATTCTTTAGCTGTATATTCTGCTTCACTAATTCTATTTTCAGCTATATTTAAATTCATCTGTTTCAGATCTCAATGCAGTTTCCATTTATGGGAGTGCGTTTTAGTTTTCTCGAACTCCACGCTGGTGAGTTACGTAGCCTCGCTGTGCACTTATAATCCCATTCTCTCTTATTCCCGTTGTTCTATGTCCTGTATCTGGTATTTCCAGTATCTGAGGTTCATGTGGACGGATTCTGCATTGGGCTTGTCTGCTGACTTTCTCTAACGGTGATTCTTCCTTGTGGCTGCTGCGATCTCTGCTTCACACATCCTGTCACCATGATTCCGAGCTCATGTTCATCGGCGCTTTATCTGTGGACACTCTCTGAGTCCTACACTCCCCCGGCGATGCCCGAGCTTCTCTCCGTGGGCTCCCATTATACCAAAATGTGAGCTCACAGTTGTCCGTGCTGAGCAGGTTGTGTGAATGTTGGCTCCAAGCCTGAAAGGAGATCAGCTTGCAATTCTGAATCGAGACCCTGTGCTGGAGTCCAAGAGGATTTCCCCTTTCTCAAGTGCTAGGTTTTGTCTCCCAGCCTCTGTTTGTCCTTAAACTCAAAGCTCAGATGACCAGAAATCAGCAGTTGCCCTCAGGACAGATGGATTTGTTCTCCAGTTTCCTTCTCAAGCTGTGAAGGGTCTTCTTACTT
This sequence comes from Lyroderma lyra, assembly GCA_004026885.1. Taxonomy (NCBI): domain Eukaryota; kingdom Metazoa; phylum Chordata; class Mammalia; order Chiroptera; family Megadermatidae; genus Lyroderma; species Lyroderma lyra. The sequence continues at coordinate 12,366 of PVJL010019638.1, read as the reverse complement.
TCTTGTAAGCTGAGCCATCCATGCAAAACATGCATTTAAGTTTATTTCCACAGTTTCTAGTTTTTTTGGGCATGAGGGTTTAGGGGTATCTAGTCTACCGTACTGGAGGAAATAAAAGATCTCATTCATTTATTTTCCCCAGTAAAATTTTGGTAAGTTGGCCATCCATAAAAAGATAATGTTAGGATGTATGGTGTTTTTTTAAAACAATTGTATCTGTAGACTGATGGTCATCATTGCAGTGCTACTGTATGCCTTCACATTTATACAATTAGACCTAAATGGTGTATATTCTATTTTTAAGTTTTTCTCTAACATCCTTAGGCTTTTTCTAACATTATTACAGTTTTTATCAAGACCTGTTTTCCATGTTACTGAAAATGATCTGCAAACACGAAATAGCTAATATTTGGATCATGTGGTAATGTAAATTTTTTAACCGTCAATGCTGGGCGATTAGTGGATTTCTCCTTTTTCACCACCATAAACAATACTTAATGCATGTCTGTGTGCACATGTTTGGCCGCACTGCTCTTTGTGACCTTAAGCTTTATTCCTCCAATCGCTGGGCAAACCATGGAACATTTTTAAGGCTTCTACCAGCTGCTTTGTGACTATCCGCCTTGTGCATCGCCGTTGGCATCCTAGGACCGTCTGTCTCCTTGTGCTCTCTCTAGAATTGAGTCCATATATTTGTGTGCTGTGCTAATTTGATAGATGAAGGATCGTATCTTGTTCTTATTTAATTTCCAATTGCAAACACGGTGGAACGACTTGCTAGTTGTTAGCCATGTGTAGTTCCTACTTTGGAAATCGTCTTACATTCTGTCTCCTTCGGATCTGTGAGTGTTAGGGATTTTCCCCAGGGTGTTTTGTGGCCTACCAACTCCCTTCTGTCACTGGGGACCGTGCTGGTTAGCTGGCACCATTTGGGCCAGTGAATAGTGACCCCTGAATCATTTTGAACTTGCATTTCTGCTATTGTAGTCTGATTTCTTCTTCTTCAGAGACTTGGTGGTGGTGTGACAACACAGTGCAATGACGGGTCTAGAGAGAATAGGCACATGCGTGAAGAGACCTGGAGGGCATGAACTGAAAACAGTACAGATGGACTATGGTGCTGGGCACTATCAGTGACACAGGGGAGGGAGAGAGAACTTCCCTGCCCCAAGATGCACACAGGCTGGTGAAATGAGAGAAGCAAAGTGAGCCCAAGGCCATCCTGTGGGGTAATCCAAACCCTATGCAGAACCTGCAGTGCAATGGGGGGTTTTAGGGGGAGAACTGGTGACTTCAGGGAGGAGATGGTGCTCGTGGGCTGGGAAGGGACATCCGGGGGTAGTGACAGCACATGGTGGACACTGAAATGCAGGAAGTTCTGGAGAATGACAGATGGAGCGTGTCCTTGGATCCCTGCGGGCTTGAAGCGTTGTAAACAGGATATGGTAACAGGAAAGGAGTTCAGGACCCAGCACGGAAGACAACACACACCAGCGACTTGAGGTCACACTCCGGGCCACGGGGAGGCCCTCCAGGGCTGCGAGAGTGAAGTGACATCACTTGCCTCGGACGTGTCGGGAAGCTGACGCCCCGGTCCTATTGTGAAGATAAGCTCCTCTGCCCTTCGGGTTTCCTCTGCCCTTCGGGTTTCCTCTGCCCTTCGGGTTTCCTCTGCCCTTCGGGTTTCCGCATAGAATCCTCCAGTGACCTCAAACCACACACGAAAGCTTGTGTGTACTTTCAGACGACTTTGACTAGACTAAAACATCACTGATCATTTCAGGCTCCGCTCCGTGGCTTGAAACAAGCTCTCTGCTTTTCTGCCGAGCGCTGATCAAGTCTGCGCACAGACACTGAGACCGGGATTAGGAGAGAAAGGACTGGAAGAGGGTTTGTAACATGATGTAATTGGCTGTGAATTGTTAATTACATTACGAAACTTAAAGCACAAAAGCATGAGTGTCTGCAGCTGAGTTAAATTAGCCCCTCAACCGAAGGAAATTAGAGCCCAAGTCACAGGCTGCAGAGACCGGAGTGCAGCGTGCACCGCGTGCTCCACGGGGCTCCACCTGCTAAGCCCCAAATGCTCTTGGTTTAATACCGTGCAACTGCCAGCTGTCCCCGCCTTCCCTGAAACCTGCCGACCACATGCCCGCCAACATGGTGAACAGTCTCACTTCCGAAAAGAGTTATTTAATAGCAGCTTCACCGGGGTGGGAAGCACGCCCGTCACTGTCTTGCCTCGTCTTGCCTGAGCCAACAGTGTCTTCCAGACAGTCATTTGCAGATGCATTGCGTTTCTGAATGTTCGTATTGTTCCGTGTTACTCAGGCCTAGGGGACTTAAAATTAAGAGTCACCAAAACTAAACTTGTTCCTTAACCCCCTTTCCAGCCGAGACCCGTCCCTTTAAAATGCGGATGACTTTGTCCTCCAGGCAAAGGCACACCCCCTTCCAGTCTCAGACAGAGTCTGAGCGTCTTGTTTCCCCTAATGACACACCAGGGTTTGCTGTCTGGGCTGCCGGGGCTGTAAGGCCGACTTCCTGCTTCCTCCCTGAAAATTGCCCTGACACGGCTAGACCGGTGGTCATGTCAGCAATGGAAAATGTGTCATTTCAAGTCCAGGGAGAAGCCAGAGCGACAGCTACTAGCTCTTCAGGAAGGAAGCGATTTCAGTCTCAGGGTAATTGGCCTCTGCGCGTCTCTGCCTCCACTCCGCTCTCCACCTGGCTTCTGTCTAATTCTGTCCCCATCTGTGCGTCTGCTAAGGCAGCGTGCAGAGGCAGCGGGACGTCACAGCCGGTCCAGTTTGCCACCGAGTTAATGAGAGCTTCGGAGTAGACGAGGGCGGGACTGACATGCACGGCGAAGGGGTCGTTGTGCGATCGGGTGTCCGGTTCCCCCGAGCGGGGGTGCACATGGCCCGGCCCCGCCCCCGCCCCTCGCCCCTTTCAGCCAAATGGATCCGCCACACTTGCGGCCCAGTTAGAGCAGGGGAGGCGCCCCGCACCCCACCGGGCGGAGCGAGTGGCTCGGGAAACACAGGCCCCGGGGAGCACAGCAATGGCTCCTCTGCGATTCAGGAATCAGGCTCAGCCTGGAAACAAGTTTTCCTCGAGGCCACTGAAACTGAGGGCACCCCGGCTCCTCTAGAATAGCGTGCTTTTCTGTCAGAGGGGGTTAAGGCGTGTGCCCTTCCGCCACAGGTCCCCCAACTCGCCCACTCTGCGGGACCAGTCGCCGTGTCCCTTTCCTCACACCGCATACCTAGTTCGTTCTAGGAGTTTCAACCGTGCGAGGTGCCTAAAAATACTTTTGAATTACTGAGTTAGTCTACCCTTAAGAAGCTCAAAATGCCCTGACGATACCCTCGGGTGGGGATTCTGCATCTCTTCATCATCTCCTATCGCCTGGTAGGCAAATGCGTCTTCGGGATCTTGCCGGGCTCCTCGCGGGCAGAACGCACCTGCTGCAGACATGAGCCACGTCGCACGGTGATGGGTAGCTGGACCCGCGTTTATGGAGGCCAGCTGTCATCTGGGTGTTAGGTACTGCAGTCAGCAAAGCACAGTCCCTGCTCTCATGGAGCCTGCTGGTGAGTGGATAGAGACAGGCAACAGACAGACGCGTCACCATGAGGTGTTTTTGCAGAGCACTGGAAGCGGGTGATGTGATTGGCTACTCGCTGGCTTCTTTAGGTGGAGTGATCGGGAAAGGTGCGTCTGAGGAAGTGACGTTTCAGCCAAGATCTACGTGATAAGGAGGAGCCCACCTTGTAAAGGCAGACAGGGTGAGCATTTTAGATGGAAGGAACCACTGGTGCAAAGCCCTTCGTGTGACAAAAAGCAGAGCTGGCACATTCCAGGGATGAGACCAAGACCAGTGGGACTGGAGAGTAAAGGGGCCACGTGACCTCAGAGAGGTGGCCAAAAGCCAGGTCACACTGCAGGAGTTGTGATTGGTTTCAGGCAGGGAGGAGAGTCATTGGAGTGGTGTAAGCGGAGAACTTCCCTTTCCTCAAGATCTCAGGTGGAAGCTGGGGAGTCACCCAGGTGAGCAGTGGGAGGAGGTGGAGACAGGGCACGGTGTGCAGCAGGGTGGGCCACGCACCTGTCTCCACCTCACTGCCTATTCCTGTCCCGTCCTCCACCCCAGTGCGGGTATCAGTATCCCCTTGAACGTGACCGGAGAGATCAGGGCGCCTTGGAAGGTGAGAAGGTTAGAGGCAGGGCTCAGAAGGGCCTGGGGCTCTTTGCATTAAAGTCCACCTGAGGGTCTCAGAGCTCTTCCAGCCCCTTCTCTCTCATCTGCTCCCCAGAAGAAAAGCCCCTGACTTAACACAGACAGGGGGCTTGCACAGTGAAGGGACATGACCAGAGCCAGGGGCCCTGGAGCGCGGATCCCTCCCCGCCCCAGGCCCCGGGAGGTGGCTCGGTTTGCCCCACCTGAAGTCCAGCTCTTATTCCACCCTGTAAGATGGCCGCACCCCCGCCCCACATTGACCTTCACTGGTCGTCATCTCCTAAGTCCGACCGAGTGGGCAGGGAAGGGTCTTCGGACGTGGGAATGGGACACGGGTCAAGGACGGACCAAACCGGCTTCCTGCCTGTGTCTCCTGTGCGTGTATTTTTTCCTAGATTCGAAAGGAGGGACAAAGTCTATTCGTATCACTTAAGAATCACTTTTTTAAATAACTTTTTGGAAAATCTATTTTTAAACGACCGTTGACATTTGTGCCTGAGCCATGGGCTAGCGTAGTGCTGGCCGGACTGCAGCGGGGGCTGAGCTTTGCGCAGCGCTTCCTTCCGTTTTGTCCCATTCCGTCCTCACAGACAAGTCACGTGAGGCCCGATGGGCTGGGTGACTTGTGGACGGTCACACAGTTCATGGGCGGCGGAACCGGGCCGAAGTGGACCCCGGGTGGCCGGGCGTGCGTTTCAAATTCTTTCCATCACTCGCCTTTCAAAAACTCGGCCATCGCGGGGAAATCTGTGCCACGACCTCTGCCACGAACCTGCCGGGTGCCTGCGGGGCAGAGCTGACCGTGGGGGCGCTCCCAGGAGCCGATGACTGGTCAGCACGCCGCAGCCGCCGGGAACGAGACTGCTGAGGACCGTCAGCTGCTCCCTCACAAACACGCACAGAGTCTTACTAACGCGTCTGCCACGTCTGGGGTTCGCCACACGCAGACACAGTCGTGTGACCGTAACTGAGAGGTGACTCCAACTGACTGAAAGACTGATACTCTGGGAGGGTTTTTCTGACCTGGCACCAATTTTTACATTTTTAACAACCATTAAGTTTGAACTAATGTTAGACTTAACAGAAATGATGCAAAAACCAGTGCCGTTTCCTCGTGCCCCTCGCGCCACCGCCCGTAACGGTGACACACAAGATGTTGACAATGACCTTGCCAATGAGCATTTTTCTTGGAGTCAACCAGCAGCAATGCAGTCGGCCTGAGGACACACTTTTTAAGGGGTGCTGTGCTTACTCTGCAGTTTGACCCAAAAGATTTCTTTGAAAGGCATCGAGAGGAGGAACAGGGATGGGTCAAAGTGGGGCAGGAACTGAATGGGACCAGAGGGTGACACGCGGTGACTTACTCTCCTAAGAGAAACTCTGGGAAATCTGGGGTGGGGCATTTAGAGCTTTAAAAGCCAAACGAAAACCATTCCACTGCCTTCTCGTCCTGCTGTCTTGAAATCAAGAATAACTTGGATGCTCGGACCCCCAAAAGGCAGGGGGAGTTGTCACAGGAAAGCAAAGCACCCGTCCCTCTGTCATTCTGTGCACCTCACCGCCGATGGCGCAAGTTCCCCAGCAGCGCTCAGCCGTGCTCACCGAACACTTAAAAGGCCCAAAGGCATCCGCCCCTCTCCTAGCCCACCGAGGCAGCTAGAAAGAATCCCAGGGCCCGGGGTCTCACGCCTTCCCCCCGGCTCGCGTATTAGACTTCGGTCTCGGAAGGGCTCGTAGTTCTTAGTGATGTTCGCCTTCTCCCCATTGGTCCAAAATGACGCTTTTCCCCTGAGACGGTGACGAGCTTGCACTGTGCACGCGGGCTCGCCGTGGCGTTGCAGGGCCGTCAAGCCCGCTGCCACGTCCTCCGTGCCGACGGGCGAGCCGTGAGCTAGCTGCGTGGTGTTTCTTGTGACCGCGTCTCAGCCACAGGCAATGGATGACCCAGGAGGGCCCCGCCGCAGATGACCCAGGAGGGCCCCGCCTCAGGGGTGCGGGGAGGAGCGTCCGCTGCGTCGGTGCCACCTGTTGACTGCGTCGGGGAATGATGGCCATCTGGGGAGGGGACGGGAATGAGAGGACGGGAAGTGTCTAGGCCTTGGAGTCCTGGGGCGCGCAGGCCGGGAGTGGGGTCTCACGCTCGCCACGCTGAGCCGTCTGGCAGCCCTGATTCGGCTCCCCCGCCTGCGGGATTTGTCCCCTCTTACTATTTTCATGTGACATGTGCTTCTCTTCAGAGGCCCTGAGTCTCTCCAGTTCGGATTTTCCAAAATAGCTCTTCAAAGGGCGCAGCGCTCTCCGGAGATGCACACGGGACCCCGTGTTTCTAGCAGAGTTTGGGTTGACGTGACTGAGGTTTGTGAAAAGGCCTGAGAAGGCCAGAAAGACGGGATCAGCCAAGCAAGGAGGTACTTCTGGGGTCCCCGGCAGGGGCTGAGAAGGGGGACCCAGGGCCTTTCCACGGGAACCCTCCAGCCTTGGAATCCACTTCCTGTTCTCACAGGGGACCCTGGGAGGTATTTATGTCTTCCTCCAATGGGGTTGCCAGACCTTGTCACTGGAAATGAGGGTCTGACCGGAGCTGGTGAGGGGAACGGGACCAACCGGGAGAGGCAGGGCGTCGAGGAGGCATTGAGTGCCGGGTGAGTCTGCCTCCTTGCTGGCCCCAGCCCCACAACATGCCCCACATCGGGGTTCCTGAAAACATGGACAAGGGGGGCTCTGTGACCTGAGCCCTCGCCAGTGTGTGAGAAGACACCCAGGTCTGTACGTCACATTTTATGTGTGTATGTGTGTGCACATGTGTGTATGTATGTGCATGCATGCGTGCACACATGTGTGTGTGCATGTATGTGCATGTGTGTGCATGCATGTGTGTGCATATGTGTGTGCATGTGTGCGTGCGTGTGTGCATGTGTGTGCATGCATGCGTGCACACATGTGCGTGTGTGTGTGCGTGCGTGCATGTGCATGTGTGTGCATGCATGTGTGTGCATATGTGTGTGCATGTGTGCGTGCGTGTGTGCATGTGTGTGTGAGCGCGCGTGTGTGCATGTGTGCATGTGTGTGTGTGTGTGTGTGTGTACGCATATACCTGACGTCCTTCGGACGGCCTCTTTACTTGTATTTATTTCTTCACAACTCAGCGCCGGACCAGCCTGTCCTGGCCCCAGTCCAGTGACCGCTGAGTTAAGGGTTCCTTCCCGCACCCGGTGACTTCTGCCTTCGTCGTATTCCGTGAGCCCCAAGCAGGTCCACCTGCCCTCACTCCCTGAGGCCTCCCGGCCCTGCTCTCCAGGTGTTAGTATCCTTAAACAATTTACCCATTTTGTGCTTTTCCTGCCCTTTGACTTTCAAAATGGCCTTTTCGGTGTCATTTTGATGCAGTCATTCGCTAGAAGGCCCTGCTGGGCTGTCCGCTAGCTCCCACACACCGGGATTCAGTCCTTGCTTAGTCCCTTGGACTTCTCAGAACAGGCAATAGTGCCCTCCATTCAGGGCTGGAAGGAGAATTGGCCATTTAGAGGCCCTCGCCCTGTTCTGCCCAAATGCAAACCCCAGTGATGTCCATCCCTTCTGTGGCAGGACCGTCACTCCCCACAGGCCCAAGCCCTTGTCCTGGGCTCGGTGTCTCGCTTTCGGCTTGCTCACTGACAGAGGACAGGAGCAAAGTCACTGACGGTGCGGGCAAGGCATGTGGCCCATTGCCCAAGCCCGCTAGCGTGGACGCCCGGTGAGGGTGGCCAGGCTCGGGGATGAGTTCCTATGTGGTCCCCTGGGCCTGGCCCAAGGTCCCTTGTTTGGCAAGCTGCACTGAAGGTCTTTTGCTTTTAATAGGCAAGTTACACTTATTTGCATTTATTGATATGACTGATGTGGGGAGCCAACTTTGACATGATTTCATAATTACTTGCATTTTGATATATTTGCATTATATTTATTTCTAAGATACGCATTCTTCACTTTCTTGTTTATAGGGTTCTGTGGTTTGGGGGTACTTGCTTCGTTCTAGTGGTTGTGTTTGCACAATGTTGAATTTCCGTAGCCCCTCCTGAGACGAGCTGAAGGGACGGGAGAGACTGGGGAACCGGAAGTCTGGCCTGGCGTCTCTGAGGCCGTGCTCTCACACTCCTGTTCTCACGGGCACGTGGCGGGACTGCACGTCCTCCCACTTTGACAGGAAGCTTCGGCCATAGAAACTCTAAGCAACTGAGGCCTGGGGCGTAGGAGCCCCGACGAGCCAGTGCAGAGAGTCTTCTTACCCTCCTGCCGGCCGCAGCCGTCAAGAGCATGGGGGTCACGGTCGAGCCTCCAGCAGCCTTCCTGAGTGCTGGGACGAGCAGCGCCCCTGAGCACTGGCCCTGGGCGTACCTGTATGCTGCACCCACCTGGGCATTAGCTTATTGGAGTGCTGGTCCAGTAGGTCCAGGTAGGGTCTGAGATTCCGGGTCTCTAGCCAGTTCCCAGGTGTGATCAGTGTGTGGTTTATAGACCAAGTTTTTACTAGCAAGGTGCTGAGCCACAAAATACTTGTTTTTATTCTCTGTTTCTCAACTGCAGCATCACCTTAGTGGTTCTCAAAGGGCGGCGCCCCGAACAGCAGCCTCGGAACCAAATGGGGACTCAGAAATGTGCATTTCTGGGCCCTACTCTGGGTTACAACACACCGTCTGGGTGATGCAGGGGCATGCTACCACTCGCCCCGCTGATCCAGACCAACACCTCCGTAGATGGCAGTTGTGTCAGTTAGGACGTGGGATTAGCTTTCAGTAGCTAGAGATCACTAGCTTGAAAACACAAGGGTTTGCTTTTGTCGTAAAAGAAGTCCAGAGTGGGCGGTCTCGGACAGGAACGCTAGGCCCACGGTGCCGAGAGGAATCCAGGCCCCTGGTTCTCTACACCCCACTTTCCTGCAGGTCTGGCCCACGTCGTTACACTGATAAGATAGTTGCCAGGGCTCCAGCCATCACATCCACACTCATAGTGACTGCAAGCTGGACAGCCCTTTTTGAGACCTTTCTAGAAATTCTCCCAAAGGAGTCCTTATATCTCACCGGCCAGAGCAGTCACCTACGACACCGAACTGTTGGTCTTTGCTGGGCCTGTTGTCATCTTGAACGAAATTCTCTAAGGGAAAAAGACAAGAACGGATATTAGGTCACTAACCAGCCGAGTCTGCCACAGAGATGGCGGACACCTGAGGTGTCAGTGATGGAAGGCAAGGGGGTGGCACGGTGAGAGCAGGAGAGGCGGTAGACGAGTCGGAGAGCAGAGGTGTTAACGTGCTGCTTCAGAGGAGCAACCGCGCAGGCGTGCAACGTGGGGGCGGGAGTGAGGGCTGGCCTGGGGGTGATGCTCACGGGTCGTCGGAGTGGAGGTGATGGGCACTCGCTGAGGAGAGGGCCCTTGGCAGGAGGGCAGGAATTTTGTTTTTGGGGCTGCATCCTAAGTGCCCTATAACAGAGCCTGGTGCGTAGTAGGTACCCAGGAGATGGGGGGGCGGGGGTGGAGGGTGGGAGCCTCCCCGGAGTACTTTGAACGCAGATGAGAATGACGGGGTAGAAGTCTGACCTCCAAGCCCCCGCCCACCTTCTGGAGAGTCTCTGAGGGGGCGGGATACTTTGTGAGCCTTCCCTGTAAGGGACAGTCGTGTGCACAGGTACCCACAGGTGTGACTTCACATGTGGCTCTAGAAAATAATCACGAATATACTGCCTTCCTCCTCTTGCTCTGAAATCGCCACGCTCCTCCGATCCCTGGGCTTGCATGGCGGCACCCCAGCCGCACAGCCGTCCGCGTCCCCGTGTCCCGGCCGCACGGCCGTCCGCGTCCCCGCGTCCCAGCCGCGCAGCCAACCTACCTACGGCTCTCCTGCCCTGGGTTCGAGAAAGAGAAGGCCGGTTTCACAGACGCGCAGCTACCGCCACCGAGTCAGCGCTTTCTCTTGGTCTCTCTCCCTCCGCCTTTCGCCCACTTCTTTAGGGAGAGACGCGGCTCCGGACTAACAGGAAGAACTAGAATTTATTAAATGCCACTACGTGCCAGGTGCTATGCCGAACACCTCACACAGACGATTATTACATTAGTACTTCGACATTAATATTTAATATTTGTATGAATGAACAAATATGTTATTATATAACATGTAATTATATAATAATTGTTTATTACACATACATTTACTGTAAAAATAGATACTATAATAGTAATAAACTTAAATCAATAACATCTAATATGATTAATGCATGATAGTAGTGACCTGGTTTTATAGATGAGGCCAGGCAGCTGATAATGGTGGAGGTGGGATTTGAACCCAGGTACCCGGTCACGAGTCAATGTACTTGGCTCCTCCATTGCATGTTGTCAAGGTCATCTGAGTTCCTGAAGGGCACCGGCAAACACACTCCCTTTAGAGCCAAGTGCCTGAGAGCAGGGCACACGGTGGAGCTTCTGAGTGAACGGCAGTGACGACCACGTGCTGAGTGCTATGCAGACACGCGCACACTGGTCACCGGTGGCCCCACTGCTCCCGGGCAGCACCCCAGCCCCCGTGCCTGTCTCTGGGAGAGCGTGACGTATCGCCCAGGAGTCAGGACGACAGGTGAGCACTTGTCAGATGTCCTGAGCACGGCTCTCGTTTTATTTTTAGTAGAAACAAACGTATTTTCTGGAAGCAGCGAGAAGCAGCAAGAAGCACGTGTGGCGTTGTCTGCTCCCCCAGTGGAACAGCAGCTGGTTAAAGATTCTCTTCCCGGTGGGCGTAGCGCTCCAGGCAACCGCCGTCAGGCTAGCGACCTCTCTGAGCCCGCCGTGTCGCAGCAGCAAGGCGGCCGGAAGCCCCGTGCCCTTTCACCTGGGTCTCTTTGCCCCTCACCAGCTTCCGGCGAGCCTCTGCAGGACAGTGGAGTGCAGATAGACAGGGAGCTCCCCGGAGGTAAGGAGTGAGGGAGGCAGGGCTGAGCCGACTCCTCGGTGACAGTCACGTGGCGAGCAGTGTGGCACCTCCCTGGGCCCTGGTCCACGCACGCACGCCTCAGGGCACTGCCCAGCCATGCCCGCAGACAGAAGCAGGACAGCAGGTTCAGACGGTGGGCGGGCCCTCTCCCATGCACGGAAAAGGCAGCCCCGCGTGGGGTAGGGATGCCCACCCCCACTGTGCGCACGGCCAATGTCATCCGAGGCTGAGAAGGCCACTTGCAGGGGCTGAGCTAGGGAAGGGTCCCCTGTCCCCGATGACCAGGAATAATGCCGGATGCCACTGTGCCCAGCACTTAACGAGCGTGAGCGTGCTGGCCCACACAGTGCCCCCGAGGCCACGCGGCTGACCCACGCGGATGGCAGTGAGCCCTGACATACCACCCAGCACGTAAGCGTGAAACGGAAACAAGATCGGCAGCTCCCACTCATGTCGGTGGGAAAATTTAGATTTCCTGTTACTGTGACGCTTTCCCCAAAGAGCTATGGATGAGGAAGCAAGAAAGTATCAGATGGTAGAGATCTGCATGGCAAAGGCTCAGATGTTCACGGTAATTGATAGGAGTACTTGCATGCTCTCGGAGCCCACGTTAGTCCCCAGCCCTTCCCTCACACCTACTGAACACCGCGCTGGGCTCGGGCCCCTGTCCCCGGCTCTCTCAGTGCAGAGCCTGAGACAGTGGGATCATCACGGTGCCTGTGGGGAGCTGTCGGGGACCTGAGGATGTCCCCAGACGCCCCAAGGAGCTGCTGGACAGACCTCTTCCTCAGGGAAATGACTTTGAGCAGGAACTTGGAAGCTGACTAGAGGTTTAAAACTCAGACCCAAGGGTGAGCACTGCAGGCTGAGGAAAAGGCTCCCGCAGGCCGAGCTGGAGGGGAGAGCAGGGCTGACTGGGGCCCGAGGGGGCAGCCTGCATGGGAGCAGGAAGGGGCCTAGTGTGAGTCCCAGGCTGCAGGGAGGGTCAAGTCGGGAGGCCCTTACACCCCCACCGAGGGACTGACCGCAGGGCCACACCCTCCAAAGGCCAGAGGTCCAATCAGACTTTTGGCAAAGGGGACAGTCTCCTGGACAAGGTAGACGACTGACAGGAGAGGGCAAGGCTGGAGGCAGGGACCCAGCCAGATGTGGCACAGACGGTGGCACC
>PVJL010019637.1:0-13465 GCA_004026885.1 Lyroderma lyra | reverse complement strand
AGATGGGATGCTAAGATGTTTGCTTGTGATTTTTCTTGTTTCTTAAGATAGGCCTGTAATCATATAAATTTCCCTCCTATTAAGGCTTTCACTGTGTCCCAATAATTCTGATACGTTGTATTTTCATTGTCATTAGTTTCTATATATATTTTAATCTCATTTTTATTTGTTCTTTTATCCAGTCCTTTTTTAATAAGCTGTTGTTTAATCTCCATGTATATGTGTTTTTTTCTGCTTTCCTTTTACAGTTGATCTCCAATTTCAAAGCTTTGTGGTCTGAGAATACACTAGTTATGAGCTAGATCTTCTTGAATTTGCTGAGGCTACTTTTGTGTCCCAGCATATGGTCTATTCTTGAGAATGTTCCATGCCCACTAGAAAAGAAGGTGTAGTCTCTTTTTGCTGGATGAAGTGTCCTGTATAAGTCAATGATGTCCAATTGCTGTAGTGTGTCGTTTACAGCTGCTATTTCCTTATTTATTTTCTGTTTGGATAATCTGTTCATGGTTGTTAGCAGGGTGTTTAAGTCCCCCACTATGATTGTGTATTCATCAGTTTCTCCTTTCAAGTATTTTAGTAGTATCTTTGTATATTTTTTTTTGGTACGTTGGTAGCTCCCCGACTGGGAATCGAACCCAGACCGCAGCGCTGACAGCACCTGTGCCAAAGCCTTAAGCCACTACACCATCAGGGAACTCCCTCTTTGTATATTTTGGTGCATCCTGGTTGGGAGCATATATGTTGATTAGTGTCAAGTCTTCTTGTTGTTGCATTGTGCCTTTTATCCTTATGTAATGATCATCTTTGTCCTTTACTATCTTTTTTAACTTGAAGTTTATTTCATCAGATATCAGGATGGCCACTCCTGCTTTTCTGTGGTTACCATTTGCTTGGAGTATTGTATCCCATCCTTTCACTCTGAGTCTGTGTTTGTCCTTACAGCTGAGGTGTGTTTCTTGGAGACAGCATATGGATGCATTCTGTTTTTTAATCCAGTCTGCTACTCTGTGTCTTTTTATTGTCAGTTCAGTCCATAGATATTTAGAGTGATGATCGATATGTGAGTATTTCCTGTGGCCATTACTTATTTCTTTCTTTGTTTTTGTTTGTTTGTTTGTTTGTTTGTTTTTGTTTCTTTCTTGTTGCCCCAACTTTGTTCCATTTGTCCTGATGTTTTGTTTCAGGCTGAACAGTCTCCTTTCTTGGAGTGCTTGCCTCGTGCTGGCAAATTCCCTCTGCTTCTGTTTGTCTGAGAAGGTCTTTATTCCACCTTCATATCTGAAAGATAATTTTGCTGGATAATTTATTCTTGGCTGGAAGTTTCTCTCTTTTAAATTTTTGAATATTGGGTTCCACTGTCTCCTGGCTTGTAGAGTTTCTGCTGAGAAATCTGATGTCAGCCTGATGGGTTTTCCTCTAAAGGTTATAGTTCTTTTTTCCCTGGCTGCCTTGAGAATTGTCTGTTTGTCTTTAGTTTTGGACATCTTTAGTACCATATGTCTTGGAGATAATCTGTTGGGGTCCAGGTATCTGGGGGACCTGTTTTCTTCTTGAACTTGGGGTTCCAGATCTTTCCATAGGTGTGGAAGTTTCTCATCTATGATTTGTTTGAGTATGCTCTCTGTAGATTGCTCTGCCTCCTCTTCTATTCCTCTTATCCTGATGTTGTTTTGTCTCATGGAGTCGGATATTTCTTGCTGAGTTCTTTCAATCCTTTTGGTTCTATATTCCCTCTCTTCCTCTTTCTGAGCTGTTTCCATGTTCTGGACTTCAATATCACTAATTCTTTCCTCCATCTGGTTGGTCCTGTTTCCTATGGCAGTTATTTCATTTCTCACTTGTTTTATGGTATTATTTATTTCTCATATGTCTGTCTCAATCTTCCTTATGTTTTGAATTTCTTTGTTAAATTGTTCTTTTTGTTCACAGAATTTCTTTTTTATGTCGTTTATATCTTTTTTTATATTATTTATCTCAGCTATGGTGTTCTGCCAATAGGTTTTCATTTCTCTCACAACCTTTAGAATGCTTGCTTTAAATTCTCCATCACTTAAATGAGACCCTTCCAGTTGTAACAGGCTATCTTCTAGGTAAATTTCATGTTCTTTCTGAGGAGTTTTAGTTTCTAAGGAATTCATCCTGTCCACTGGGTTCTTCCTCTTTGACATGAGGGCTTTATGTTCAGTGCCCAGATTATTGCTTTTGTGGTGTCTTGCTGTAGGGCAGACACTAGGTGGCACTGGGGCTCAAGTTTTGGGGGAGAGAGGGCTGTTTGTTTCTTGTTTCTGATCTCCTACTGCGTTTGGAGGCTATGCGCATATATCCTGGGGTGAGGCCAACAAAAGGTTTTCCAAAGGAGGCTCTGCCTTCTGCCCTTTGCTAGGAAAGCTGTTTTTGCTAGCTGGGGTGAATGCTGGCAAATCACATCAGTCTTTCTTCCCAGCCCTGATTCAGTACCTGGCTGTCTAAAGGCTCACACTGCTTTCAGAACTCTGGGGTGCACGAGGAAGTGCCCGCTCCATAAGTCCAAATCTGTGGGCCTGGCCTGAGACAGCAGGGTCGCCTTTGCAGCAGGCTGGGGACAAGAACTGCAGCACTGTGTAGGTCTCCAGGGGGCTTAGAGCTGGGGTGTTATCTTTGCAGTTCAGAGTCCTCGCTCAGCCCTTCTACCACTCAAAAGTTCCAGATGCTGGCTCCCAAACTCCTTCCGTCCCCAGCTTCCCAGTCTCTCTCCCCTCCCCCATACTGCACAGCCTCGAATAGTCAGCAGGGATCGTGTCCGGATCCCGCGTGGTCCGTCTCTGCTCCCTTCCCTCTCCCCGACTCGCCCCCTTCTCGCCAGCCTTCAGGTGTTTACTTGCGATTTGTGGATTTCTCAACAGCCGGTTTGTCACTCAGGGTCCTCTTTCTTGGCTCCTGCATGGTCGTTCAATTGTGTTTTCTGGGAGAGGCTTTAGGAACCTCCTCTCCAGTCGCCATCTTGTCTTCCCTCCCTGTTCTTGTGTTTTATAATTTGTATCTGTTCTTCTGCTTTCTTATGATTTGCTGCATAAAGTATCTTGTACCATAACATTAAAAAATGTTAATTTTTACAATACATAAAAGTTCATAAATATAAATAAATTAAAATTGGAATTAAAAAATTAAAATGAAAACAAAATCCTGAAATTTAAACCAAAATCTTGGGTGTACATTGTAGATAGCCAAATGTTGTATATCCTTATTAATTTTTGTCTGCTTGAATTACCATTTACTAAGAAATATACATTTAAGTATTTTTTATCATGGTTAATATTTTATTTTTTTTCTATCACTTTTGTCAGTTTTTTTTAATATAAATTTTAAGTCATTTTTTTTTTGTAGTATGTGGGTAGTTCCCTGGTTGGGAGTCGAACCAAGGCCGTCTATTTTCCTTAAAAAATTATTTTAGTTTTTTACTTTCAATATTTCTTGGTATATACACAAGATATAATTGTCTTTATTTCAATATGACATATTTAAATGGATATTGTTGTAATTTATTGTGCAAGATTATTCATACATTTTCATTTTATTTCATATTTATTGCTTTTACCTTATTTTTAATCTTGTTTTTGGTGGACTAAATGAGTTTTATTGTAAAATTTACTGTGGTGACATTGGTTAGTAAATCTTATGTAAGTCCAGGTGTATAATTCAATCTATGGGTTGCATAAGCTTTTAACTACTTAGAGTCAGTTCTTCCATCACCTATATTTTATGCTCCCACCATCCTGCTCCACACCTTCCCCACTTTTCCTCAGGTAAGCCCTAAACTCCTGTGTCCATGAGTTTCTGTTTCTTTGATGCTTTCAGTTTTATATTCCACATATGAATAAAGTCATATGATTCTTGTTATTTTTCTATCTGGCTTACTTTTATTAGCATGCTGATGTCAAGGTTTATTCATGTTGTCACAAATGGAAGTGTGTCATCATTTCTTATAGCTGAGTACTTTTTTATTGTATATATGTACCACATTTTCCCCAGTCATCTATCAAAAGACATTATGGTTGTTCTATAATTTGGCCTCCATAAACAGTGCTGCAGTGAACAATAAGATACATACATCTTTGTGGATGAAGGTTTTCAAATTTGGGAGGTAAATACCCAGAAGAGAGAGTCCTGGGTCACAGAGTGACTCTATTCTTAATTTTTGATGAAGCGCCAAACTGTCTACCATAACAGTTATACCGATATGAATTTTCTTTGTCAGTGTATGAGAGTTTTTCTCCACAGCCTCTCCAACACTTGTTATTTCTTGTCTTGTTGATAATACCCATTCTAACAG
Organism: Lyroderma lyra; assembly: GCA_004026885.1. Lineage (NCBI taxonomy): Eukaryota > Metazoa > Chordata > Mammalia > Chiroptera > Megadermatidae > Lyroderma > Lyroderma lyra. Next base: position 9,156 of record PVJL010019637.1, on the reverse strand, counting down.
GTGTAAAGTGATGTCTCATTGTGGTTTTGATTTACATCTTTCTAGAAGCCAGTGAAGGTGTTCATTTATTCACTTATCTGACTTTTGTTCGTATGTTTTCATGGGGAAAGTGTTCAGGTCCTCTGCCATTGTTTTAATTGGATTGCTTTGCATGGTGATTTGTTTTTTTATTTGTATGAGTACTTTATATATTACAGATATTGGCCTCTTATCAGAGGCATTGTTTGCAAGTATATTTTTCCATTCAGTTGGCTCCCTTTTTCCTTAGCTGATGTTGCTGTTGCTGTGTGGAAGCTAAGTTATTGTATCTATGGGGACTTTATTTATCTTGAAAATTTGAGATTCATTATTCTAAAAGGCAAATTGTTGCTTACACTTTGGCCTCTATACACCTAATTTCTCTCTCCAGAATGAGCATAATTAAGGCAGCTCCAAAATATGAAGCCCAGGATGGTTCACTCTCTGCATGAATGCATTTGGACAAGGACTAGAGGTGAAAACTGAGGCACTTGATCCTATACTTTTCTGTCAGTATTTGCCCCCTCCACTTCTTCTCCATTCTTTCATCCATCTCCCCTTCTCTCTCTCACACACACACACATACAAAAGCCAGGTCTTTGTAGGGCAAACAAAGAAAGACATAGGAATCATATAATTTCCAAGTGCCTCTAGTGCCTTAGAGTCTCTGCACGGCTTCACCAATATTATCTCTTTTGAACCTCATAACAACTCTGCGAAGAAACTTTGAAAGCACTGATAGACCTATCTGTCAGAAGAAGTATCAGGCTCAGAAATAACAAGCAAGATATTTGAATATGTGGAAAATTTAGAAATGTGTCTTGACCTGTCTCCTTCTGGTCTCATTTTTTAAATTCTCAAATGCTCATAAATGGTTGTAATTCACAAATCATAATTTCAGTAATGGTACAAAACAGTAAGAACACCAGGAGAAACAGTTGTATTACAAGATACATTAGAAGAGAAGTAGCAGAAAAGTAGAATTATTATTATTTTTTTAAATTCATTTTTATTGTTAGACTTATTGGGGTGACATCTGTTAGCAAGGATTACATAGGTTTCAGGCATACAATTCTACAGTAAATTGTCAACTTGTAGAATTATTGATATATAAGAAATAACATACATCAAGTTGACAATGCACTGTAGAATTGTATGCCTGAAAACTATGTAATCCTTGCTAACAGATGTCACCCCAATAAGTCTAACAATAAACCTTTAAAAAAAAAGAAAATAGTGAAAAAAAGAAAAAAAAGAAATAACAGCAGCAGAAGTAGTAAAAATAATGACAGCTTACAAATTAGTAGTAGTATGAGGAAGAACAGCATCAAATTGGCACGAGTGACATAAACACTAGTGTTTATTCTTGATGTATTTACCTAAGTGACTTGCAAAGAGTTCTAGGAATCATTTGAAAAAGTGCGCTGCTGATTACACCTTCAAGATGGAAGCTAACCATTACATTTTCTAATTCAGTATGAGAATAATGGTAGTGAAAATTAAAACCACAGCAGTTCATTGGCATTTAAATGGTCCTGGTACTTAATGCGCATTATTCCTAAACTTTGTCATGATTACACAATGTATTTTCCAAACAAGGGCAACTCATCTCACTTACGTAACTCAAAAAAAACCAATCTCTTCATATGTGATACAGCAAAGCCAGCATTTGAATTTAAGCCAGAACAAACCTCAGGTTTATGTCCCAAATAATTTGAAATCAACATTAGTGAAATTAAAACTAATGACATAGATTAAAAAAAAAGTATACCAGTGACAGAATATTAATTCACTGCACTTACATAAGAGATAAAAATAGACAATACATAACACAATATATGACTTAAATAATATACTTAATAAGATGGATATAATTACTACATGTCTAATTATACACCATGGAAACAGAAAATACACAAATATCCTTAAGTGTTCATGTAATAGTCTTTAAAAATTTGTCTGTTATTATTCCACAACAAAAGCCTCACTAGATACCAAATAAGTAGAAATGCTAAACACAATATGCGAAAAACTCAGAAATTAAAAAAACAAAACAAAATTAGAAAGTGAAACCAATCATAAAATCCTTTTATAAGAAAATTGAAGAAACTTCCATTTAACAGCACTTTAGTTAAAGAATAATTCAAAACCTCAATCCTGAGAGTGTCAAATATGCAAACATAACAATAAAAAGATGACACCAGAATCCACAGAATTAGTTTGTGAAACCATTCAAAAGTTTTTCTATGTCATGTATCCTTACATTAATCAACAAGCATAAATGAAAATGCATCAAATGATTATTAAATTTAAAAAACTACAAAATGAAAATAAATAAAGTTAAGGAACACATAACAAAAGAATTAGTAAAGATAAGGGCAGAAATCACTTATGTTGAAACAAAATAAACACAATTGCTAAATTAAATTGTTGTTTTTTAAATATCAAAACCCAATAAAATGATGAACTATTAATAATAGAGAATAATAAGAAAAAAGTTACTACAATATGAGGGAAGTTAAAAAAAAAGGTAAAGGCAAGCTTTTCTGAAATTTATGCAAATAAAAGGAGAGATAGAAGAGAACATGTGTCACCCAAATTGACCCCCATAGAATGGAAACATTCTCAGTAGACCTATTAATAGGGAACAAATGAGGTATTCAATAAATCTACTGCCTTTCTGCAAAAGTGCATTTATCACTGTAATTTTAACAAAAGATTTCCAACAATTTGAGAAAAAGATACTTAATGAATAATGCAAGTTTCTGATCAGAAGAAGACAGAATGGAAATTTAAAAATTTTAATTATTGTGTAATCGCGGCAAAACATCAAACTCAAACCCAACCAAGAGGCAACAGAAAAGCTGTGATCCAAATGCATTTAAAATTATTATATCTAATTTATATTAGCAAACATAACCCAGAGGCCCATTCAAAATTTTGCACTGTGAACACATGAAACTTATTCTAGAAATACAAAGATAAGTCAAATTTACAGAACCTTCCAAAACAATACTCCATTTGAATGGAATAATAAAAAGAAAAACCTTTGTATCATCTTTGCCAGAATCATGGAAAAGATGTTTGATAAAATTGAAAATGTATTTGTAATTTAAAACTCTTAATTAAATAAAAATGAGTTAGAGTCTAAATATTTTGTACTTACAGTCTTTGATTTAAAACCTATTTCAGACTAGAGAAGAGATCTCCTCCAGAGCAAAATGCCATGTGCTCTGTGAGACCTGCAGCAGAAATAGCAGTGGTCAACCTTGACCTCTGTCTTTGCCACTTTGCTCAGCTCAGTATATGTGTGGTGTGTTACTTAGACTTGAAGCATCTAAACATAGATAAAACTTATTGTATCTCATCAGTACATCAATATGGAAAGTTTAAAAATGAGTAACAAGAAAATAGTTATAACTATGATGGAGACTTAAGAAAAGAGAACAAAACAAAATTCTGAGAGAACTTCATGGTGGTTGCTGAGACTTGGGAGGGACGTTTTGACTGCAGAGGTCTCTCCTAAGAAACAAGTTGTCCCAGTCACACCTTAGAATTCCAGCCCAAGTTTCCAGCGCTGTGGAGTGAAGTCCCCACAACTTCTGGCTGTGAAAAGCAGTGAAGATTGTGGCTTAGCAAGATGAAAAAGAAAAAATTTTATCCTGCGATGGGCACCATCTTCAGGCAGATGCTGATGCAGACACAAAAAGTCATGTGTGATTATGAGGGCATGGCAGGGAGGCATGTTTGGTTCATGGTAATGACAGCATCCTAGTGATCTGGGGGCCTTCCAGAAACTACCTCCCCCTGGGAGTAGCCTGGTGCCATGAACCTAGATCTTCTGGCTGCTTTGAAAATATTTGGGAGTGGGTTCTTTTGTCTCTAAGTGTGATATTCATAAACAGACACACTTCAAATTCTCAGGGACAGAGAGTAAGACACTAAACATAGCTGAGAAATAGTTCTGCCTGTTGATGGAGGTGGGTCAGGACAGAAAACCTGTTATTGAAAGGGAGGGGAGAAAGGGGTGGGGGTGGGAGAGGAGGGGATGAAGCTAAATATAAGGTGATGGAAAGAGAAGTCACATTAGGTGGTGAACTGATTATACATCAAGTTGACAATGCACTGTAGAATTGTATGCCTGAAACCTATGTAATCCTTGCTAACAGATGTCACCCCAATAAGTCTAACAATAAAAATGAATTAAAAAAAATAAAAAAATAAAAAAATTAAAAAAATTAAAAAAAAAGAAAACATACTGCTGCAGCGAGGCAGCCCTGCATTACCCACTCCTGATGGCAACCCATTGTTAATATCTTTTATGTCAAGGGCCTCTTACATCTAATTTTCTTGGAGAACATGGAGATGACAGTCCTTGCAGGTCTGTGAGCCTATTCAATCATGTGCTGCAGTAAGCTAAGTGTCTGGCTCAAAGCAGGAACTCAGTTCATGGTAGTGATGTTTCTACACCTATATTGAAACATTTGCTCCTAGGCTGTCTTTAACGTCCAGTTGCAATTTAATTGCATTTATTTTTACTTTAACCCAGTGACTCCAAGTGACTGTTCTCCTCTCTAGAACTCTCTCACACACACAAATGCATAGAGAGACACCCTGGCATAAGTTTAAGCCCTTAATTTGACAAGCACTTAATAAATCCCTGTTATATAGAAGATAACAGTAGGAGTTTCTTATACAATATGTATGACTCATATTTATAATGTTCAGTTCCTAAGCTTCTGGATATAAGGAACCATTGAGTCCAACTGTCAGAAGCCTTCAAAATGGACTCCCTTTAACATGCTTGGACTTCTACGAAAGTTGTGATAATGAATTATAAGGAGTAAAGCCTGTCCTTCTGGGTCTGCCAGTATACGTATGTTCTGAGTGAGTTTTCTCAGTCCATGATAAACAGTAATTAAGGATAAATAAAATATGCATTGAGAAAAGGCCCAGGTAATTCTCCATGGAAACATATAAGTGACTTTATTTTTCCATATGCAGAATTTTGCTCCATTTCTGTGTTAACCAGATTCCACATGGTCTCTCAGGAGCATTATGACCTGTGACCCAGGAAGGCAAAGCTATTCGGACCTTATTGGAAGGGGTCCTGGGATGAAACCAGTGGGCCCTTCCAGGTACTAAAGTTACAGGAGGTGAGTGAGCATTCTTGATAATCCCATCACTGATGGTACTCAGTAATGACTTCACATATTGCCAAACATACCCCTAATTTACCTGTAATTTCTCATTTACATTTATAATAATACAATTAATTATTTTTAACCTTAAATGAGAAAGTAGATGTCCCAGACTTTCACAGATCCCCGGCTGTCACATGCCCAAGAAATCACCTACCTCAAAGTAAACCCACCCATTTTACACTTTAATCTTGGACATCCGACCTTCAGATTGTGACAATAAGGCACTGTTGTTTAAGCCCCTAGTTGGTGGTGCGTTTATTTGGAAGCTTTAGCCCATTAACACCTCCTGCAGCTTCAGTTACGAAGACCCAGTTTCAATCCTGGCTCTCTGTGATCTACTGAGATCTGACACTTTAGAGACACTCCATTCCCAGCATGCTAGTCGGAGCAAGCATTTTGTACTTGTTGAGTCAGGCCATTCTCTGCCCATCCTTACCTTTGTTCTTGGTTGGTTAATGCTTTCTTCATCTGCAGAACCAATCTACACAGTACACACCCACAGCCTCTCCTGACATGGCCAACACCCTTCCAAGCCTTGTTCTGAGTTCTGATTGACAGCTTTTACATTCCTTCAGACCAGGTGCTCCTGGAAGGTCAGGGCTGAATCCCCATTTAACAAAACATGTATACCTCCCTCAAACTGCACTTCAAAATTCTAAGGAGGGTTTTGTAAAATTTAACCTCTCTCTAACCTTCAGCTCTAAGCTAATAACAAGGTATCTATTCTTCCATGAACTTTAGACCAGGTAAATAAAAATGAAGGTCACCTACTCTAATCTTAGATTTACTTTTACTTCTTGTATTGAATGTATGCACATTTATTTTACTTTTTTCTCACAATAATAAATAATGTTCACTGATTTTTATGAAAACAAAATTCCTCATGAACTTGAGTAGGTGTTTACGTGCTTGTCTTTTTGAAAGAAGATGCTATCTGGGCTGGCACCAAAACATATAGAAATAGGCACAACTTTATTTGAGTATTAATACTAATGACCCAGGTCACTCTGGTGAACACTCTTGAGAAACCCTGAGATATGAAACTTGCTCTCCCAGCAGCATAAGTTCTCTCTCCTGCACCACTGTCTCTCATCCACCAACTCACATAATATTTTCAATCTCCAGGACAGCAGTCAGTTAAGACTATACAAAAAGATGCAGCCAGGCAAGATTTACAAAAGGAACTTGTATTCTAGCCAAAATATCTTTAAAAAGAAATCCCCTTATAAAGGGCAAGAAGTAAACAACATAAAAAGAAATACACATAAAATATGTATTAAAATTACAAATTACACTTCTCTATGTGATTACAAATTAAAAGGCATTCAAACAGCTCTTCCATGCATCACAGGGTTAATGGCACAAAGTGTGCTGACATTTCAAAAATACAAGTCTAATTTGTTTCTGTTTTTACCATCACTTGTCAAATACTTCGTGTATAGGAGCACAAATGCATAACTCATTCATACAAGATTGAAATATACACATGGTAAATATACCCAAAATAAACAAAGAAAGAAAAAGAGCTCAGGCATGTGGCAGGCACCCACCCCTACCTGAATGTTTCTGGATTGAAGACAGGATTGCGGACTGCAGAAAGGAGGGACATGTTGTACTTACTGATTCACATACAGTATGCTATTCTAGCTGTCAAGTGCCAGAAAGTTTGTTTTAGTGCAGGCAGCCCCTCCCCATTCCACTTGGCGTTTTTGGCAACACAACTCATAATCTTATTTTTAATTCATTTTTATTATTAGACTTATTGGGGCGACATCTGTTAGCAAGGATTACATAGGTTTCAGGCGTACAATTCTACAGTGAATTGTCAACTTGATGTATAACAAGTTCACCGCTTAATGTGACTTCTCTTTCCATCACGTTATATTTAGATGCCCCCCTCCTCTCCCCTCCCACCCTCTCCCCTTTCTCCCCTCCCTGACCCACTCGTCCACAAATAAACATTAAATGATTGATTATGTCCATGGGTTATTTGTTTCTTCATTTCTGATTTATTTGCTTTCAGTTTTATATACCGCATATGAGTGAAGTCCTACAGTTCTTTGTTTTTTCTGTCTGGCTTATTTCACTTAGCATGATGATCTCCAGGTCCATCCATTTTGTTGCAAATGGCAATATTTCATCTTTTCTTATAGCTGAATAATATTCCATTGTGTATATGTACCACAGCTTCTTTATCCAGTCATCTGTCACAGAGCATTTTGGTTGTTTCCATGTTTTGGCCACTGTGAACAGCGTTGCAATGAATATTGGGGTACATAAGTCTTTGCGGACAAATGTTTTCAATTTCTTTGGGTAGATCCCCAGAAGGGGGATTGCTGGGTCAAATGGTAGCTGCATTCCCAATTTTCTGAGGAACCTCCACACTGCCGTCGACAGTGGTTGTACCAGTTTTCACTCCCACCAGCAGTGTACCAGAGTTTCTTTTTCTCCACATCCTCTCCAGCACTTGTTAGTCCTTGTCTTATTGATAACAGCCATTCTCACAGGTATGAGGTGGTATCTCATTGTGGTATTGATTTACATTTCCCTGATAGCTAATGAGGTTGAGCACTTTTTCATATGTCTGCTGGCCATTTGTATTTCTTCGTGGGATAAGTGTCTGTTTAGTGGCATTACACTTCCTGACTTCTATTTATATTACAAAGCATCAATAGTCAAAACAGCTTGGTACTGGCAGAAGAACAGAAATAGAGACCAATGGAAAAGAACTGAAAACCTAGAAATAAACCCACAAATTTATGTACAAATAATTTTTGATAAAGAAGCAAAAAACATACAATGGGGAAAAGAAAGCCTCCTTAGTAGGTGGTGCTGGGAAAACTGGGAAAAAAAACATATGTAAAAGAATGAACCTGAGCTGTGAGCTCTCTCTATACACAAAAATTAACTCAAAATGGATTAAAGACCTTCATATAAGACCTGTAACAATAAACTGTATAGAAGACATTGGGACTAAACTTATAGACCTAGGACTCAAGGAAGTCTTCATGAACCTGTCCTTAAAGGCAAGGGAAGTAAAAGCAATAATAAATGACTGGGACTAAATCAAACTAAAAAGCTTCTGCACAGCAAAAGAAACCATCAACAAGGCAAAGAGACAGCCAACTGAATGGGAGAAAATATTTGCAAATAATGCATCAGATAAGGGTCTAATATCTAAAATACATAAAGAACTAACAAGACTTAACAACAGAAAACAAACGACCCAATTGAAAAGTGGGCAGAAGAACTAAACAGACACTTCTCCCACGAAGAAATACAAATGGCCAGCAGACATATGAAAAAATGCTCATCCTCATTAGCTATCAGGGAAATGCAAATCAAAACCACAATGAGATACCACCTCACACCTGTGAGAATGGCTATTATCAACAAGATAAGGAATAACAAGTGCTGGAGGGGATGTGGAGAAAAAGGAACTCTGGTACACTGCTGGTAGGAGTGCAAACTGGTACAACCACTGTGGAAGACAGTGTGGTGGTTCCTCAGAAAATTGGGAATGGAGCTACCATTTGACCCAGCAATCCCCCTTCTGGGGATCTACCCAAAGAAATTGAAAACATTTGCCCGCAAAGACTTAGGTACCCCAATATTCATTGCAACGCTGTTCACAGTGGGCAAAACATGAAAACAACCAAAATGCTCTGTGACAGATGACTGGATAAAGAAGCTGTGGTACATATACACAATGGAATATTACTCAGCTGTAAGAAAAGATGAAATATTGCCATTTGCGACAAAATGGATGGACCTTGAGATCATCATGCTAAGTGAAATAAGCGAGACAGAAAAAACAAAGAACTGCATTATTTCACTCATATGCGGAATATAAAACTGAAAGCAAAAAAAAAAAAAAAGAAATGAACAAACAAATAACCTATGGACACAATCAATAGTTTAATGTTTATTTGGG
>PVJL010019636.1:0-13468 GCA_004026885.1 Lyroderma lyra | reverse complement strand
GTTCGGAATCTCGAGTCAAATTTAGGGTGACTACTTTGGTGTTCGTACTTGTCATGACTAGGAAAAAGTTTCCCTTTGGGTCATTTTGATTCACTGGGCCTGGTGCATTGGCAATGGTTATGGTTATCCGAACGGTGAGATTAGGGTCAATTAAAGTGATACCGTCTCGTTTGGAATCATGAGTCAAAGTTAGGGTGAGTACTTTGATGTTCGTAGGTGTCAGGACAATGGAAAAGTGTCCCTTATGTCATATGGACACTGTATCCTGGGGAGAAAGCTAGGGTTAGTGTTAGGAGAAAGGTGAGAGAAGGGTCAATTAAAGTGATACTGTCACATTCAGAATCTCGAATCAAAGATATAGTGAGTACTTTCATGTTCGTACATGTCAGGACAGTGAAAAAGATTCCCTTTAGGTCTTTTTGATTTACTAGTCCTGGGGCGAAGGGTAGCATTAAGTATAGCGGACCGGTGAAAATAGGGTCAATTAAAGTGATACCATCATGTTCGGAATCTCGAGTCAAAGTTGGGTGAGTACTTTGATGTTCGTACTTGTCAGGACAGTGGAAAAATGACCCTGTTGGTCATATTGACACACTAGTGTTGGGGAGATTGCTAGTGTTAGTGTTAGCGGAACGGAACGGTGAGAGTAGCGTCAATTAAATTGATCCCGTTACGTTCGGAATTTCCAGTCAAATTTAGGGTGAGTACTTTGATGTTTGTAGGTGCTACGTCAGAGGGAAAGTGTCCCGTATGTAACATTGATAGTCTGGACTGGGGAGACAGCTAGGGTTAGGCTTACGAGAACGGTGAAAATTTGGTCAATTAAAGTGATAACGTCACGTTAGCAATTACCAGTCAAAATGAGGGTGAGTACTTTGATGTTCGTATGTGTCAGGACACTGGAAAAGTGTCCCTGAAATTATTATTGACACTCTGGTGCTTGGGAGTCGTCTAGGGTTAGGATAGGAGAATGGTGAGAGAAGGGTAAATTAAAGTGATATCGTCACATTTTGAATCTCGAGTCAAAGTTATGGTGAGTCCTTTGATGTTCGTAGGTGTCAGGGCAGTGAAAAAGTATCCCCTTAGATCATTTTGATACACTGGTGCTGGGGACACTGCTAGGGTTAGGGTTAGGGGAACGGTAAGAATAGGGTGAATACCGTAAGGTTTGGAATCTCCAGGCAAATTTAGGGTGAGTACTTTCTAGTTTGTACTTGTCAGGACAGTGAAAAAGTTTCCCTTTAGGTCTTTTTGACGTACTAGTCCTGGGGTGAACGCTAGCGTTAATTATAGCGGAACGGTGAAAGTAGGGTCAATTAAAGTGATACCGTCAAGTTCGGAATCTCGAGTCAAAGTTAGGGTGACTACTTTGATGTTTGTACGTGTCAGGATATTGGAAATGTGTCCCTGTATGTCGTACTGACACTCAGGGACTGGGGATTCCTTTAGGTTTAGTGTTAGCAGAACCGTAAATGTAGGGTGAATTAAAGAGATACCATCACGATCGGAATCTCGAGTCAACATTCAGGTGAGTTCTATGATGTTCGTACTTGTGAGGACAGGGAAAATGTTTCCCTTTATGTCATTGTGATACACTCGGCCTGGAGCGAGGGCTAGGGTTTGGGTTATCGGAACGGTGAGATTAGGGTAAATTAAAGTGATACTGTCCCATTCGGAAACTTGAGTCAAAGTTAGGGTGAGTACATTGATGTTCGTACTTTTCAGGACTGTGGAAATATGACCCTGTAGGTCATATTGACACACAAGTCCTGGGGAGAGGGCTAGGGTTAGGGTTAGCAGAACTGTGAGAGTAGGGTCACCTAAAGTGATCCCGTTATGTTCGGTACCTCAATTCAAATTTAGGGTGAGTCCTTCGATGTTTGTAGGTACTAAGTCAAAGAAAAGTGTTCCTATATGTCATATTGATTCTCTGGTACTGGTGAGTTGGCTAGGATTAGGTTTAGGGGAACGGTGAGAGTAGGGTCAATTAAAGTGATACCGTCAAGTTTGGAATCTCGAGTCAAAGTTAGGGTGACTACTTTGACGTCCGTACGTGTCAGGACTTTGTAAAAGTGTCCCTGTATGTCATGTTGACACCCAGGGAGTGGGGATTCCTGTAGGGTTAGGGTTAGCAGAACAGTAAGAGTAGGGCAAAATAAAGTGATACCGTCAAGTTCGGGATTTCGAGTCAACGTTAGGGGGATTACATTGATGGTCGTACAAGTCAGGACAGTGGAAAAGTTTCCCTGAATGTATTATTGACACTCTGGGTCTTGGGAGTCTTGTAGGGTAGGGTTAGGAGAACGGTGAGTGAAGGGTAAATTAAAGTGATACCTTCACATTCTGAATCTCAAGTCAAATTTAGGGTGAGTACTTTGATGTTTGTAGATATCGGAACATTGCAAAAATGTCCCTGTATGTCATATTGACTCTCTGGAATGGAGACATGGCTAGGGTAAGCTTTAGAGGAAAGGTGAGAGAAGAGGCAATTAAAGGGATACTGTCACATTCAGAATTTCAAATCAAAGATAGAATGAGTAGGTTGATGTTCATAGGTGTCAGGACAGTGAAAAATTATCCTTGTAGGTCATTTTGATTCACTGGGCCCGGGACGACGGCTAGGGTTAGGGATATAGGAACAGTGAGAGTAGTGTCAGTTAAAGTGATACTGTCACGTTTGTAATCTCGAGTCAAATTTAGGGTGATTGCTTTGATGTTTGTAGGTGTCAGGACATTGTAAAAGTGTCCCTGTATGTCATATTGACACTCAGGGGCTGGGGATTCCTCTAGGTTTAGGGTTAGAAGAACAGTAAAAGTAGTGTCAGTTAAAGTGATACCGTCATGTTTGAATCTCGATTCAAAGTTAAGGTGAGTTTTTTGATGTTCGTACTTGTCAGGACAGGTAAAAGGTTCCCTTTAGTTTATTTTGATACACCAGGCCTGGTGCGACGTGTAGAGTTAGGGTTATTGGAACGGTGAGAATATGGTCAATTAAAGTGATACCGTCAATTTCGGAATCTCAAGTCAAAGTTAGGGCCAGTATTCTGATGTTCGTAGGTGTCAGGTCGTTGAAAAAGTGTCCTTGTATGTCATCTTGAAACTCAGGTTCTGGGGATTCCTCTAGGGTTAGGGTTAGCAGAACGGTGAGAGTAGGATCAATTAAAGTGATACCATCAATTTCGGAAAATCGAGTCAAATTTAGAGTGAGTTCTTTGATGTTCGTAGGTGTCAGCACAGTGAAAAAGTATCCCTTTAGGTAAATTTAATACAGTGAGGCTGGGGAGACGGCTAGGGTTAGGGTTAGGGGAACGGTAAGATTAGGGTCAAATAAAAGCAAAACGTCACAATTGGAATCTCGTGTCAATGTTAGGGTGAGTATTTTGATGGTCGTACTTGTCAAGACCATGGAAAAATGACCCTGTAGGTCATATTGACACACTAGGCCTGAAGAAATGGCTAGGGTTAGGGTTAGCGGAACAATGAGAATAGGGTCAATTATAGTGATCCGGTTATGTTCGGAATCTCGAGTCAAAGTTAGGGTGAGTTCTTTGATGTTTGTAGGTGTCAGGATAGTGAAAAAGTATCCCTTTAGGTCATTTTATTACACTGGGGCTGGGGTAACGACTAGAGTTAGGGTTAGGGTAACAGTAAGAGTTGGGTCAATTAAAGTGAAAATGTCACGTTCGGAATCTCGAGTCAAAGTTAGGGTGAGTACTTTGATGTTCGTAGGTGTCAGGACAGTGCAAAAGTTTCCCTTTAGGTAATTCTGATATACGAGGCCTGGGGTCACTGCTAGGGTTAGGGTTAGCGGAACGCTGAGAATAGGCTCAATTAAAGTGATACCGTCACATTCAGAAAATCGACTCAAAGTTAGGGTGAGCACTTTGATGTTTGTAGATGTCGGAACATTGCAAAAATGTCCCTGTATGTCACATTGGCTCTCTAGCATGGAGACATGGCTAGGGTAAGCTTTAGAGGAAAGGTGAGAGAAGAGGCAATTAAAGGGATACTGTCACATTCAGAATTTCAAATCAAAGATAGAATGAGTTGGTTGATGTTCATAGGTGTCAGGACAGTGAAAAATTATCCTTGTAAGTCATTTTGATTCATTGGGCCTGGGGCGACGGCTAGGGTTAGGGATATCGGAACAGTGAGAGTAGTGTCAATTAAAGTGATACTGTCACGTTTGGAATCTCGAGTCAAATTTAGGGTCATTGCTTTGATGTTTGTAGGTGTCAGGATATTGTAAAAGTGTCCCTGTATGTCATATTGACACTGAGGGATTGGGGATTCCTCTAGGTTTAGGGTTATCCGAACGGTAAAAGTAGAGTCAGTTAAAGTGATACCGTCATGTTTGATTCTCGAGTCAAAGTTAAGGTGAGTTTTTGATGTTCGTACTTGTCAGGACAGGTAAAAGTTTCCCTTTAGGTTATTTTGATACACTAGGCCTGGTGCGTCGTGTAGAGGTAGGGTTATTGTAACGGTGAGAATAGGGTCAATTAAAGAGATACCGTCACTTTCGGAATCTCGAGTCAAAGTTAGGGCCAGTACTCTGATGTTCGTAGGTGTCAGGTCCTTGGAAAAGTGTCCCTGTATGTCATCTTGAAACTCAGGTTCTGGGGATTCCTCTAGGGTTAGGGTTAGCAGAACGGTGAGAGTAGGATCAATTAAAGTGATACCATCAATTTCGGAAAATCGAGTAAAATTTAGGGTGAGTTCTTTGATGTTTGTAGGTGTCAGGACAGTTAAAAAGTTTCCCTTTAGGTAAATTTAATACACTGGGGCTGGGGAGACGGCTAGGGTTATGGTTAGGGGAATGGTAAGATTAGGGTGAAATAAAAGCATAACGTCACAATTGGAATCTCGTTTCAAAGTTAGGTTGAGTATTTTGATGGTCGTACTTGTCAAGACAGTGGAAAAATGACCCTGTAGGTCATATTGACACACTAGGCCTGAAGAAATGGCTAGGGTTAGGGTTAGCGGAACGATGAGAGTAGGGTCAATTAAAGTGATCCCGTTATGTTCGGAATCTCGATACAAATTTAGAGTGAATACTTTGATATTTGTCGGTGTTAGGTCAGAGGAAATGTGTCCCTGTATGTCACATTCATACTCTGGAGCTGGGGAGTCGTCTAGGGTTATTGATAGGGGAACAGTGACAGTTGGGTTAATTAAAGTGATACCGTCACGTTCGGAATTTCCAGTCAAAGTGAGGGTGAGTACTTTGATGTTCGTGGGTGTCAGGACACTGGAAAAGTGTCCCTGAAATTATTATTGATACTCTGGGGCTTGGGAGTATTCTAGGGTTAGGGTAATGATAAAGGTGAGACAAGGGTAAAGTACAGGGATACTGTCACATTCGGATTCCGAGTCAATTTTAGGGTGAATACTTTGTTGTTCATAGGTGTCAGAACAGTGAACAAGTTTCTGTTTAGGTCATTTTGATATACTAGGCCTAGGGCAATGACTAGGGTTCAGTTAGCGGAATGCTGAGATTAGGGTCAATTAAAGTGATACCATCAGGTTCAGAAAATCAATTCAAAATTAAGGTGAGTACTTTGATGTTTGTAAGTGAGAGGACATTGGAAAAGTGTCCCTATATGTCATATGGACACTCTATCCTGGGGAGAACTCTAGGGTTAGGGTTAGGAGAAAGGTGAAAGAAGGGTCAATTAAAGTGATACTGTCACATTCAGAAACTCGAAACAAAGATAGAGTGAGTACTTTGATGTTCGTAGGTGTCAGGACAGTGAAACAGTATCCCTGTAGTTCATTTGGTACACTGGGCCTGGGGAGAAGGCTAGGGTTAGGGATAGGCGAACGGTAAGGGTACGGTCAATTAAAGTGATACCGTCAATTTGGAATCTCCAGCCAAATTTAGGGGAAGTACTTTCAAGTTCGTACGTGTCAGGACAGTGAAAAAGTTTCCCTTTAGGTCTTTTTGATGTACTAGTCCGGGTGCGACGGCTAGCGTTAAGTATAGCGGAACGGTGAAAGTAGGGTCAATTAAAGTGATACCGTCACGTTCAGAATCTCGAGTCAACGTTAGGGTGAGTACTTTGATGTTCGTACTTGTCAGAACAGTGGAAAAAGGACCCTGTATGTCATATTGACACACTAGTGTTGGAGAGATTGCTAGAGTTAGGGTTAGCGGAACGGAACGGTGAGAGTAGGGACAATTAAATTGATCCCATTACGTTCGGAATTTCCAGTGAAATTTAGGTTGAGTACTTTGATATTTGTAGGTGCTAGGTCAGAGGAAAAGTGTCCCTGTATGTCACATTGATACTCTGGGACAGGGGAGTCCGCTAGGGTAAGGCTTACGAGAACGGTGAGAGTTTGGTCAATTAAAGTGATACCGTCACGTTAGGAATTTCCATTCAAAGTGAGGGTGAGTACTTTGATGTTCGTATGTGTCAGGACACTTGAAAAGTGTCCCTGAAATTATTATTGACACTCTGGTGCTTGGGAGTCTTCTAGGGTTAGGGTTAGGAGAACGGTGAGAGAAGGGTAAATTAAAGTGATACCGTCACATTTTGAATCTCGAGTCAAAGTTAGGATGTGTACTTTGATGTTTGTAAGTGTCAGGACAGTGAAAAAGTATCCCTTTACATCATTTTGATACACTGGTGCTGGGGAGACTGCTAGGGTTAGGGTTAGGGGAACGGTAAGAATAGGGTGAATTAAAGTGATACCGTAACGTTCGGAATCTCCAGTCAAATTTATGGTGAGTTTATTCAAGTTCGTAATTGTCAGGACAGTGAAAAAGTTTCCCTTTAGGTCTTTTTGATGTACCAGTACTGGGGTGACAGGTAGCATTAATAATAGCGGAACGGTGAAATTAGTGTCAATTAAAGTGATTCGGAATCTCGTTCGGAATCTCGAGTCAAAGTTAGGGTGACTGCTTTGATGTTTGTACGTGTCAGGATATTGGAAATGTGTCCCTGTATGTCATGTTGACACTGAGTGACTGAGGATTCCTTTAAGTTTATTGATAGCAGAACGGTAAGTGTAGTGTGAATTAAAAGGATACCATCACGTTGGCAATCTCGAGTCAAAGTTCAGGTGACTTCTTTGATGTTCGTACTTGTCAGGACAAGGAAAAAGTTTCCCTTTAGGTCATTTTGATACACTCGGCCTGGAGCGAGGGCTAGGGTTAGGGTTATCGGAACGGTGAGAGAAGGGTAAATTAAAGTGATACCGTCCCATTCGGAATCTTGAGTCAAAGTTAGGGTGAGTACTTTGATATTCGTACTTGTCAGGAAAGTGAAAAAGATTCCCTTTAGGTCTTTTTGATGTACTAGTCCTGGGGCGACGCTAGGGTTAAGTATACCAGAACGGTAAGAGTATGGTCAAATGAAGTGATACTGTCACGTTCGGAATCTCAAGTCAAAGGTAGGGTGAATACTTTGATGTTACTACGTGTCAGCACATTTCAAAAGTGTCCTTGTATTTCACATTGATACTCAGGAACTGGGGATTCCTTTAGATTTAGGGTTACAGAACGGTAAGTGTAGGGTCAATTAAAGTGATACCTTCAAGTTCGGAATCTCGAGTCAAAGTTAGGGTCAGTACTCTGATGTTCGTAGGTGTCAGGACGTTGGAAAAGTGTCCCTGTATGTCACACTGACACTCTGGGTCTGGTGATACCTCTATGGTTAGGGTTAGCAGAACGGTGAGAGTAGGGTCAATTAAAGTGATACCATCAGGTTCGGAAACTCGAGTCAAATATAGGGTGAGTTCTTTGATGTTCGTAGGTGTCAGACAGTGAAAAAGTATCCCTTTAGTTAAATTTAATACACTGGGGCTGGGGAGACGGCTAGGGTTAGGATTAGGGGAACGGTAAGATTAGGGTCAATTAAAAGGATAACGTCACATTTGGAATCTCGTGTGAAAGTTAGGGTGAGTACTTTGATGGTTGTACTTGTGAAGACAGTGGGAAAATGACCCTGTCGGTCATATTGACACACTAGGCCTAAAGAAATGGCTCGGGTTAGGGTTAGCGGAACGGTGAGAGTAGGGTCAATTAAAGTGATCCCGTTATTTTCGGAATCTCGATACAAATTTAGAGTGAGTACTTTGATGTTTGACGGTGCTAGGTCAGAGTAAATGTGTCCCTGTATGTCACACTGATACTCAGGGACTGGGGAGTTGTCTAGGGATTTGGTTAGGGGAACAGTGACAATTGGGTTAATTAAAGTGATACCGTCACGTTCGGAATTTCCAGTCAAAGTGAGGGTGAGTACTTTGATGTTCGTGTGTGTGAGGACACTGGAAAAGTGTCCCTGAAATTATTATTGATACTCCGGGGCCTTGGGAGTATTCTAGGTTTAGGGTTAGGAGAACGGTGAGACAAGGGTAAATTAAAGGGATACCGGTACATTTTGAATCTCGAGTCAAAGTTAGAATGTGTACTTTGCTGTTCGTAGGTGTCAGGACAGTGAAAAATTATCTCTTTAGGTCATTTTGATAAACTGGGGCTGAAGAGACGACTACCCGTAGGGTTAGGGGAACAGTAAGACTAGGGTGAATTAAAGTGATACCGTCACGTTCGGGATTTCGAGTCAAAATTAGGGTTAATACACTGATGTTTGTAGGTGTCAGGATATTGGAGAAGTGTCCCTGTATGTCCTAACTGGGGTTAGGGTTAGCAGAACCGTAGAGTAGTGTCAATTAAAGTGATACCGTCAGGTTCAGAAAATCGATTCAAAATTAGGGTGAGTACTTTGATGTTTATAACTGTCAGGATATTGGAAAAGTATCCCTGTATGTCATATAGACACTCTATCCTGGGGAGAAGTCTAGTGTTAGGGTTAGGTGAAATGTGAGAGAATGGTCAATTAAAGTGATACCGTCACGTTCAGAATCTCGAATCAAAGATAGCGTGAGTATTTTTATGTTTGTAGGTGTCAGAACACTGAAAAAGTATCCCTGTAGGTCATTTTGGTACACTGGGACTGGGGAGACGGCTAGGGTTAGAATTAGGGGAAAGGTAAGATTAGGGTCAAATAAAGTGATACCGTCATGTTCAGAATCTCGAGTCAGAGTTAGGGTGAGTATTTTGAAGTTTGTACTTGTCAGGACAGTGAAAAAGATTCCCTTAGATCTTTTTGATGTACTAATCCTGGGGTGACGACTAGGGTTAAGTATAGCGGGACGGTAAGAGTATGGTCAAATGAAGTGATACCATCACGTTCGGAATCTTGAGTAAAAGGTAGGGTGACTACTTTGATGTTCCTACGTGTCAGGACATTGGAAAAGTGTCCTTGTATGTCATATTGATACTCAGGAACTGAGGATTCCTTTAGGTTTAAGGTTATAGAACGGTAAGTGTAGGGTCAATTAAAGTGATACCTTCAAGTTCGGAATCTCGAGTCAAAGTTTGGGTGAGTACTTTGATGTTCGTACTTCTCAGGACAGTAGAAAATGACGCAGTAGGTCATATTGACACACTAGGATTGGGGAGATGGCTAGGGTTAGGGTTAGCGGAACGGTGAGAGTAGAGTCAATTAAAGTGATTCTGTTATGTTCGTAATCTCGATTCAAATTTAGGGTGAGTACTTTGATGTTTGTAGGTGCTAGGTCAGAGTAAAAGTGTTCCTGTATGTCATATTGATTTTCTGGTACTGGGGAGTCGGCTGGGTTAGGGTTAGGGGAACGGTGAGAGTAGGGTCATTTAAAGTGGTACCGTCATGTTCAGATTCTCGAGTCAAAGTGAGGGTTCGTACTTTGATGTTCGCCGGTGTCAGGATATTGGAAAAGTGTCCCTGTATGTCATGTTGACACTCAGGGCTGGGGATTCCTCTATGGTTAGGGTTAGCAGAACGGTAAGAATAGGGTCAAATAAAGTGATACCGTCAAGTTCAGAATCTCGAGTCAAAGTTAGGGGGATTACATTGATGGTAGTAGAAGTCAGGACAGTGGAAATCTTACCCTTAAGGTATTATTGACACTCAGGGGATTGGGAGTCTTGTAGTGTTAGTGTTAACACAATGGTGAGTACAGAGTAAATTAATGTGATACCTTCACATTCTGAATATCAAGTCAAAGATAGAGTGAGTACTTTGATGTTTGTAGGTGTCATAAGAGTGAAAAAGTATCCCTTTAGTTCATTTTGATACATTGGGGCTAGGGAGAAGGCTAGGGTTAGTGTTAGGGGAACGGTAACAGTAGGGTCAATTCAAGTGCTACCGTCACGTTTGGAATCTCGTGTCAAAGTTAGCTTGAGTACTCTGATGTTCGTAGGTTCAGGAGATTGGAAAAGAGTCCCTGTATATCATGTTGACACTCAGGGACAGGGGATTCCTCTAGGGTTAGGTTTAGCGGATCGGTGAGAGTAGGGTCAATTAAAGAGATACCGTCAGGTTCGGAATCTCGAGTCAAAGTTAGGGTGAGTTCTTTGATGTTTGTAGGTGTCAGGATAGTGAAAAAGTATCCCTTTAGGTCATTTCAATACACTGGAGCTAGGGTAACGACTATGGTTAGGGTTAGGGTAACGGTAAGAGTTGGGTCAATTAAAGTGAAAATGTCACGTTCGGAATCTCGAGTCAAAGTTAGGGTGAGTACTTTGATGTTCGTAGGTGTCAGGACAGTGCAAAAGTTTCCCTTTAGGTATTTCTAATATACGAGGACTGGGGTGTCTGCTAGGGTTAGGGTTAGCGGAACGCTGATAATAGGCTCTTTTAAAGTGATACCGTCACATTCAGGAAATCGATTCAAAGTTAGGGTGAGCACTTTGATGTTTGTAGGTGTCAGAACATTGGAAAAATGCCCCTGTATGTCATATTGACTCTCTGGAATGGAGACATGTCTAGGGTTAGTTTTAGAGGAAAGGTGAGAGAAGAGGCAATTAAAGGGATACTGTCACATTCAGAATTTCTAATCAAAGATAGAATGAGTAGGTTGATGTTCATGGGTGTCAGGACAGTGAAAAAGTATCATTGTAGGTCATTTTGATGCACTGGTCCTGGGGCGACTGCTAGGGTTAGGGATATAGGAACAGTGAGAATAGTGTCAATTAAAGTGATACCATCACGTTTGGAAACTGGAGTCTAAGTTAGGGTGACTGCTTTGATGTTTTTAGGTGTCAGGACATTGTAAAAGTGTCCCTGTATGTCATATTGACACTCAGGGACTGGGGATTCCTCTAGGTTTAGGGTTAGCAGAACGGTAAAATTAAGGTCAATTAAAGTGATACCGTCATGTTCGAATCTGGGGTCAAAGTTAAGGTGAATTTTTTGATGTTCGTACTTGTCAGGACAGGTAAAAGTTTCCCTTTAGGTTATTTTGATACACTAGTCCTGGTGCGATGTGTAGGGTTAGGGTTATTGGAAGAGTGAGAATAGGGTCAATTAAAGAGATACCGTCACTTTCGGAATCTCGAGTCAAAGTTAGGGTCAGTACTCTCATGTTTGTAGGTGTCAGGACGTTGGAAAAGTGTCCCTGTATGTCATATTGACACTCAGGTTCTGGGGATTCCTCTATGGTTATGGTTAGCAGAACAGTGAGAGTAGGGTCAATTAAAGTGATACCATCAGTTTCGGAAAATCGAGTCAAATTTAGGGTGAGTTCTTTGATGATCGTAGGTGTCAGGACAGTGAAAATATCCCTTTAAGTAAATTTAATACATTGAGGCTAGGGAGACGGCTAGGGTTAGTGTTAGGGGAACGGTAAGATTAGGGTCAATTAAAAGCATAACGTCACATTTGGAATCTCGTGTCAAACTTAGGGTGAATACCTTGATGGACGTATTTGTTAAGACAGTGGAAAAATGACCCTGTAGGTCATATGACACACTAGGCCTGAAGAGATGGTTAGGGTTAATGTTAGCGGAACGGTGCGAGTAGGGTCAATTAAAGTGATCCTGCTATGTTCGGAATCTCGCTTGTAATTTAGGGTGAGTGCTTTGATGTTTGTCGGTGCTAGGTCAGAGGAAATGCGTCCCTGTATGTCACATTGATACTCTTGAACTGGGGAGTCGTCTAGGGTTTTGCTGAGGGGAACAGTGACAGTTGGGTTAATTAAAGTGATACCATAACGTTCAGAATTTCCAGTCAAAGTGAGGGTGAGTACTTTGATGTTCGTGGGTTTCAGGACACTGGAAATGTGTCCCTGAAATTATTATTGATACTCTGGGGCTTGGGAGTATTCTAGGGTTAGAGTTGGGAGACCGGTGAGACAAGGGTAAATTAAAGGGATACCGTCACATTCTGAATCTCGATTCAAAGTTAGGATGCGTACTTTGATGTTCGTAGGTGTCAGGACAGTGAAAAATTATCCCTTTAGGTCATTTTGATAACTTGGGGCTGAGGAGATGACTATGGGTAGGGTTATGGGAACAAAAAGACTAGGGTGAATTAAAGTGATACCGTCACGTTCGGAATCTCGAGTCAAAGTTATGGTTAGTACATTGATGTTTGTAGGTGTCACGACATTGGAGAAGTGTCCCTGTATGTCATATTGACTCTCAGGGACTGGGGATCCCTTAGGGTTAGGGTTAGCAGAACAGTAAGGGTAGGGTCAATTAAAGTGATACCGTCAGGTTCAGAATATCGATTCAAAGTTAGGGTGAGTACTTTGATGTTTATAACTGTCAGGACATTGGAAAAGTATCCCTGTATGTCATATAGACACTCTATCCTGGGGAGAAGGCTAAGGTTAGTGTTAGGGGAAATGTGAGAGATGGGTCAATTAAAATGATACCGTCACATTCAGAATCTCGAATCAAAGATAGCGTGAGTACTTTGAATTTTCTTGGTGTCAGGATGGTCAAAAAGTATCCCTGTAGGTCATTTTGATACACTGGGCCTGGGGAGACGTCTAGGGTTAGAGATAGGGGAAAAGTAAGAGTAGGGTCAAATAAAGTGATACCGTCATGTTCGGAATCTCGAGTCAGAGTTAGGGTGAGTATTTTGATGTTCGTACTTGTTGGGACAGTGAAAAAGATTCCTTTTAGTTCTTTTTGATGTACTAGTCCTGGGGCGAAGGCTAGGGTTAAGTATAGCGGAACGGTAAGAGTATTGTCAAATGAAGTGATACCGTCCCGTTCGGAATCTCGAGTCAAAGTTAGGGTGACTACTTTGATGTTTGTACGTGTCAGGATATTGGAAATGTGTCCCTGTATGTCATATTGACACTCAGGGACTCGGGATTCCTTTAGGTTTAGTGTTAGCTGAACGGTAAGTATAGGGTGAATTAAAGTGATACCATCACATTTGGAATATCGAGTCCACGTTTAGGTGAGTTCTTTAATGTTCGTACTTGTCAGGACAGGGTAAAAGTTTCACTTTATGTCATTTTGATACACTCGTGCTGGAGCGAGGGCTAGAGTTAGGTGTATCGGAACAATGAGAGTAAGGTAAATTAAACTGATACCGTCATATTCAGAATCTTGATTCTAAGTTAGGGTGAGTACTTTGATGTTCGTACTTGTCAGGACAGTGGAAAAATGACCCTGTAGGTCATATTG
>PVJL010019635.1:0-13471 GCA_004026885.1 Lyroderma lyra | reverse complement strand
AGGCTTTGGTATTAGACTAATGTTGGCCTCATAGAATGAGTTAGGAAGTATTGCTTCCTCTTCAATTTTTTGGAAGAGTCTGAGGAGGATAGGCGTTAATTCTTCTTTGAATGCTTGGTAGAACTCGTTGGTGAAACCATCTGGTCCAGGGCTTTTGCCTTTAGGGAGATTATGGATAGTCATTTCAATCTCATTGCTAAAAAATATGGAACGCTTCACGAATTTGCGTGTCATCCTTGCGCAGGGGCCATGCTAATCTTCTCTGTATCGTTCCAATTTTAGTATATGTGCTGCCGAAGCAAGCACTACTTTATATATTTTAAATTTTAATAAAAGTTTAAAGTTTAAAAAGTCTTAAATTAGTGAGTTAACATTAGTTGCAAAAAATACATGCTGTACTACTTATCTTTAAAATGAAGAAGAGAAGTGAGACTACACATTGTTTAGAAATTTGAATATTAGTGTTTGCCAAACAATAAAACTAAATGAAAAAAGTTGTAAAAATAAGAGATAAGAACAGACTTATAGTAGATGTGTTTACTTTTTAAGCCATTTTGGTCCCAGCTTTTCCAGAAATAGTTCATTTAGTTAGTCCACAAATATTTTTATTAGTGCTTGCCACATATTGGCATTGTTTTAAGTACTTGGGGTATATCAGGAAATATAAGAAAATGCTTGCCCTAACCTAAAGTTTTTCCAGTATGTATTACCTAAAATCTCAATCAAAGCTTTTATACATATCACCAACCTTTAAGCCTAATTATCTAATTTTTAAATTTTGAAAGTGTCTCTTGTTTCTATGCTTTAGAACCATAAAATTTTATAGTTGCAAAGGAGCTTAGATTTCATAAAGTACTACTCTTCACTTTAGTATAATTGATATAATACTTTGCTTTGTAAAGCCTTTTATAAGTTACAACATGGCTTGCAAAGATCCACAGGGGATACAAGACTTGCCAAGTTTATAAGGCCTAAACAGAGACCTCTCAGTTGGCATGTTGGTACTCTTTCTGCTCAACCAAAGTTGCTTGCTGAAATACAGTGGTTGTGGTTGACTGGAAAGACTTTAACCTAAAAATCCTACTGTTTATACATCCTGATCCCGTCTCTCATCTTGACTTCATTGCTCTCTGCCTTCTTTCTTCTTCCTTCCTCATTGGCTCTAACCAAAACCTACAAATGACTAAGATTTGTCTCTTTGGCACTAACATCCTTATATGCTGCCATTCCATAACCATTGTTAGGTAGTATCTACTAATTCAGGGCCTTTAGTCTGCCTTTATAATATTCTCTCTTCATTACTACAAATGATTTGTCAAAATATTTTTGTTCATCTTCCAGTTATCTACATATTTCAGATGTCTAAGCACCCTAAAATGAACAAAGAATGAAAGCCTCAGGACTGATAATTCTATTGTTGTACTGAATGACTTCCATGTTCTCTCCCACTTCTCCATAGAGTAAATGTCCCCATATCATGCATCTCTGAATGGCATGCTGTTCCTCTCTTTGCTGTGTTATACATACTCATGAATGTATGCTCATCATATCACTAGTGTCTAAGAACCCTTAGAAAATATTGGATGTTCAGGTCATATCAAAGGTGTCTCAAACTATTGAGTTGTATAATAAAATAATCTATCTACTCAGTTACTATTTAGCCACCAGATATTCCCTTCTAATCTTCCTCTGTGTTTCGGTTGTCTATTGTTGTGTAACAAACCACATCAAAACATAGTAGCTTAAAACAATTTGTTAATTATCTCTCATGGTCCTGTTGGTTGACTGACCTCAGATAGGTGGATTTTGGTCCTCTTGGGTGGTTTCAGTCAGATACTTGGAGTCATCTGCAGGCTCAACTTGACTGGATGTTTATGTTGGCTTCTTAAGTCACACGTCTGGTTCTTCAGCTAGGGTGCTTGAAACAGTTAGAAACTTGCCAGGCATTTTTCTCTCCACACAGATTTCTTAGGTGGCAGCTTAAGCTTTCCTGAAGTATAGTGGTTTCAGAGTAGTCCAACTTCTTACATGGCAGCTGGGTTTACCCAGAATGAATATTCCAAGAGATTCAAGTGGAAGCTGCAAGGCTTCTTTGGACTTCAAAAGCAAGGGACTACATGAAAGTATGAAAGGTGTGGTGCTTCCTTGCTGAAGGAGGGGTTCTTTGATGACTACCTACCACATGAAAGGAAGTGAAATCTACAGGTAAAAGACAAGTAACTTTAGTCCACCTGGCTGGCAGGATTCTATTTTTTAAGCAAATATAACTGCCTAAAATAAAGCCTTCAACATAGTTGACCTGGGGTTTCTTTTAATTAAATGAACAAACAAAACAAAACAAAACAAAACAAAAAAACTTTGACCTCAGATAACTTGTATGACTTGTATTTCTCTAAACTCTATTTAATCCCTAATTCAATGGAGCTTGTGATAATAGCACAGACTTTTTTCTGTCATTGGCTGGAGGCATATTTGCCACTATTCCATAGCCGACAAGTCAAAATAGGTTGAGTCCATCTTGCTTGATTCACCTTGGTAAGAGTGATTACTACCCAGCTCTGGGCTGATAGTCTACTTGAATCCTTTCCCATGTACAGGTTCAACTATAGCCTGAAACATACCCTGTATTCTTTCAAAAATGGCATATTGAACATGTGCAAAGATATCCAAACATATTCTTTCCAATAAGACAGACATTTTGTGAAGTCTTTGGCAGCATGCTGGATGGCAAAGTCATCTGGCTGGCACACTCCTTCTGCATTGAGTTATGGCACTGCCACCTCTATTCTAGAATTGCAAAATTTTAATTTTCACAATCTATAAGATGTGAGTCACTCAGCATGCAAAGGAGGAGGAGGAGGAGGAGGAGGTGACCATCTGTTAATCATGAACAGATGACAAATACCCTGCCCTTCAAATTTTCATCCTCATTTCACAAATATTTAAGTAAACACATTTTGTGACTATTATTTTAGAGTTTTTTAGTCCTTAAAATGGATTTTTAAAGGTAACCAGTATATAAAAGCCATCTTTTCTCCTCTAAATAATTATATGTTAAAGTGACATTTAAGGCAACCATTACAGAGTTCTGCCTGTTGTATGACCAAAGCAAAAAGAATACACATCTAAATGAAATGGTTAAGCCCCATGTGGTTTCAGAGCCATTGGGCTATTTCCAGGTTGTGAGCTCCATTATTCACAGCTCCCTGGTGACCTCTACTGTTTGCCTGCAAGAATCCCTGAAATATCTCCAATCAAAAACAGTTTCCTAATGGCATCTATTTAATATTTCTCTGTGCTATGCTATGGAAAAGAAGGAAACGTAAGAGGGAGAAGATAAATGTTTTACCCTTAAATTGTGAAAGAAATATCACATTCATAAAATAACTGGGAAGTAATTGAAGATCTAATTTTGTGTTTGCTTCAAGCTATATAACATAGTTCAAAGTAGAACTTATTTATTTCTTGCTTACCTTTATCTGAAGAAGCTAACCATAACTACTAAAAAATAGTAAAATAGAAATAGGAAATTGAGATTAGGGAGAAAAGTAAATACAAATGTGCCTAGCACACAGGTCAATGTCTGAAGGAACTGAGTTTTAAATGTGGCTCTAGGCATCTTAAAAACCAAAAGGAAAAAGATAAGTAGAATGGATTGCCTAAACCTTGCTATAATGAAAAAAAACACTGTCATTTTTCAAATGTAATAATTTTTCTCGGTGTTAAGTTCTGAATGAAACTCCCACAGGGGTTTTGTGGCATATCTCAGGTGGTACAAGGTCTGTCTTGCTCTTTAGAACTTGTACTGCTGCTGTAGGAGCAGACTTAGGCTGTTTCTTTTCACTTATTTGAGAAACAAAAGGGTGTACCATTGATATAATGAAACATCCTCCTGACAAACAGAGAAAGTGAGAAAGGAACCTGCTGGCAGCCAGACCACGATGTTCTCAACATAAACAATGCTGGGACATGACCACTTTCGAACAAGATAGAGATAAAGCCATTGGCAATCACACAAATGATTAAGCATCCTCTTTCTCTGACATAAGTGACTGCTGTTCTTTTACCAATGAAAATTTCAGCCTTTTTGTCCTTTATGAAAATTATTGAGCTGCCAAAACTTTGAATCTCCTCTGCTTCTTGAAAAGTGGCCCATTCAGGATGGTCCCTGCTTCTCTAATTCCTCCTGAGAATCATTCAGAGTAAACCTAACCCCAAGTAGAGGCTTCTTCCTGATCCTCACTTTTCAAGACGCTCTGGGATTTCTCTGGTACATATTCTCTTTTGCTGCAACTAGCTCAACAAGGACTAGTATGTTCCTGGAGGTCTTTGGTGGGCTTTAATAACATCAATCAGTTTAAGTGATTCTAAGAGGGCCTAAACTGATATGACCAAACTCAGTAGTTTTGTTCTCTGCCTTGTACAAAGACAAAAATATAGAGTGCTTTTTGGAGGAAAGGAATAGATTTTCCCTTAAACAACCTCCTTTAAATGTTCCTTTGCTTGTTCAGACTTTCATTATGAGATCACTTGCAAATATTTGAAGACCATACTCTCTCTGGTGTTCTGGGATAATAAGCTGGTATTTTGTTCCTGGTTGAGAGCAGATTCATATTATATGGGCAATTCCTGACAAAACCTGACCAAGAGAAATATTTTTTTTAATTGTGGCAGGTACTGTCAATTTTCTGCCCATAGCCCTCATTCTTGTACTTTTTCTGTGAACTCATCTTCCAGCTTTAGTGTCCTTTGGTTTCTAACAGCCCATACCAAAACTGAAGTCACCCTTCAGGCACAGAGAGCTGAAAATGCCTGAAAGATTACATTCACTGCCATCCTCTGCCCCAAGGATCTTGACCAATATTTGGCTGGAGTGGGAAAGCCCAACTCCTTTCAAGTTGCATCAACTTTAAGTTGTAATTTACTCTCCAGAACTCCCTGCAGGATTAAGCTGAGACTGAGACTTTGCCTTGCTTAACTTGTTTCCTATCCTTACCTTGCTTTCCTATCGTCTTACTGGTCTACCATTTGAGCACTTCCTTACTAAGTTACTTGCACAAAACCCTCATCTCAGGCTCTGCTTCTGCAGAACTCAACTTATGACCCTCATATAATCCTCACTATATCTCTGCAAAGTAGAAATTATATGATAATTTTTCAGATGAAGAAAGAAAGGCTCAAGGAGTTATGAGACCAGCCCAAGGTTACACAGCTGGTTAGTGAGCTAGACCTAAAATCCTCATCTCCATGACATGTAAGATCAGGGTGTCCCATTTTTACTATGTTTTATTGTCTCTCCTTTGGGGCCCCATACTTTGTCTTATCTCCTGCCTACAGACACAGAGTAGGAAGATTCTGATGCATGGGGCAAGAAGCAGAGACTCAAATGTTCTCTGCAAAGTATCTGTTGTATAACTGAATGTTTATTCTGCAATCTGGGGCATGGTTTTTCTGTCTATAGTATTCAGATATTCCTCTTCCCTGGTTTCTGGAAAGATCACCCCCCTGCTGTTTGTTCCTTCCTCCCCCCAAATCTACCACTTCCCCAAACCATTATGAGACAGTTGTCAAAGTCACAGCCCCAGGAGAATATATGACTTCTCTTCACTCCATTACACAGAAAGGATAGCTACTGAGTCCTGGGTGGCCTTTCCCACCTGTTATTCTAGAACTCCCCCATGCATAATGACTTTCACCGTAAGACTACTTTTTAAATCAGGGCTTACATGTGGAAGGAACACTACTTACTACTTTAAAACCACTCACTGCTGAGGCCACTCTTAGTCTTGGGCTTCCTTTCTCATCTCATAGATAGTACTGAAGGAAAGAGGTAAGGTATGGCAACATCTGCCTCCTAGACTTCATTTCTAGCATCACTCAAGAGGGCCAGTTTTTTTGTGGGAGTTGAGAGGCAGGAAAGTTCACATATCTTGGGACTAGAGGGAAATTTAACCACAGCTAAGTCCTATGCTGATGCATGAGCAGATTCTGACCACCTTCATTAGTGGACCAGCCATGGGGCTCTGTGGGTATGACCAAACACCTTTACTAGCAATGAAGCTTGTCACTGAGCTTCACTGGATGTTATTCTCTCCTGTGTCAAGAGGTCCCCCTCATCGACCATTGGGTCAAGTTTGCAGAAGCAAGAAGGTAGCAAAACACAGTTTGTGTGTGTCTGTGTGCATTTTGTCTGTGTGTTTATGCTCATACACACTAGGATAAGATAGGTTGAAATATATAAATTAAGGGTAGTTCCCTGGTGGTGTAGTGGCTAGCCTTCAGTGCTCGTAACACCGCAGCCTGGGTTCGATTCCCAACAAGGGAGTTACACCCCCCCCAAAAAATAGATATGAATGAGAGCCTAATGTATTTTCACTTCCCTGAACCTTAATCTTGGCCATCATATTTCCCTACCTCTCCAGGATTTTCATCAAAAGATCTTCCATTTCTGTTTACATAAATATTCAGGGTTGGTCTAATTAAGGGGTAGAAGAGTATATTCATATAAGTGGTGTATTTTAAGAAACATCATAGTTTGCACCTTTAAATTCCATCATTAGCTTCAATCTTTCAGGTCAAGACTTTGCTTCCAGAAAGCTTCAATTAACAGGAGAAGGCAACATACAAACATATAGTCGTTGATACCTCAGAGCCATATAAGAATTAATTTACCAGGTTAGCAAAGCAAGATCCACAGAAACAATAATTATTCAATTTGGGGGTAGAATGAGGTTTGTATGTTGGTAAAGATCTTGGTCAGAAAGTGGGGAAGGGCAGCATTAGAGGTCAAGGGGGAGATGAAGAGCAGAGGGTAACACCATCATACTTGCTAGATGATGAGACCCTTACAAAACCTCCTCTCTAGGTAGCAACTGTAGAGCTGTGAAAAGTTTAAGAAAATGTCCAGAGCAGAGAGGGTGGGGGCTGTATAACAAAAGGGAAGAATTAAGAAGTACCAACATTTGGTTTTGATCTAGATGGTGGAGTAGGTAAATGTTGTACTTGTATTCTTCCATGATCACATTAAAATTACAAATAAATTATAGAACAATTAACCTGGAGAACCATCTCAAGACTAGATAAAAAAATATTCCTATAACTAATGATGTAAAAAGGAAGCCATGTTGAGGCTGGTGGGAGGGGCAGAGACACATAACCAGTTAGTCCCACACCCACATGTGGAGGTATATAATTGGGAAGGATATCTCAACTACAGAGGTCCTCCTTAGGGGTGAAGGATCCTAACCCCACACTGGATTCCACACTCCAGAACACCACTGGCAGGAAGAAGAGTCTTACATCTGGCTGTAAAAATCAGCCTGGATTCTGACCGCCTAGTTGAGACAGAAGGCTGTTGGAAACCCAAGCATCTTAAAAGGTCTTCACACAGACTCTCTTCCTCCCAAGAGCTCTGATGGGAGGATAGCAGATCAGGAGGCACCAGAGACATAAAGGGAGAGACGAAGTTGTGTGGTTTCAGGACAAGGACTAGAGGGACAACTGCCATTGTCCTTATGCTGTGCCCTTTTCTCACACAACCAGCAGGTGGGTGCTATCATTACTGTTTAGGCTTCCCTGCAACTGCCAAATCTGAATCTGCATTACCCTGGTGAACACCACTCGACAGGCCTTGGTGACTCTCTGAGACCCCAGATCACCCAACTTGCATACCATGTGAGACTCTGTCAGCAGT
This sequence comes from Lyroderma lyra, assembly GCA_004026885.1. Classification (NCBI taxonomy): domain Eukaryota; kingdom Metazoa; phylum Chordata; class Mammalia; order Chiroptera; family Megadermatidae; genus Lyroderma; species Lyroderma lyra. The sequence goes on along the minus strand of PVJL010019635.1, from coordinate 5,778 downwards.
TGAGCCATATGAGCAGCTAGAAAGCAGTAGCAGACTTTGGGGTGCACTGGGCATTTTCTGAGCTTCTCCAGGCCCAGCAAAACTGGCAGACAGCCTTGTTTTGAAGTGTAGACTCTTCCAGGCACTTCCAGTTCCATTAGAGGCAGTGACCAGTCATGGATTTCTTTATAGTTCCTAACAGGTAGGCACAGGCCAGTCATAGGCAGTGGTTGATATTGGCCCCCACAAAAACTTCTCCTAAGAGGCCAAAGAAACAACACAACTTGTGACTAACTTCAGACCACAACAGAGCACCACCCAAATAGCCCCAAGAGTGGCACACACAAAGGGTGGTTAGTCCACTGAGGCAAACCCTGCTTTGTGAGGTCATCATTCACACAGCAGCACATAGGCTGTGGTCATGGCCAAATCTCACAACCAGTCAGTATGAAGGTCAATACCACAGTGATGTGCCAACAGAAATTAAGGCTCAAGTACAACAAAGGGCGCACACAACCCACAAAAGGGACACTCCTGCATCACCTGGCACAGGTGATCAAAGAGATTTCTCCCCTTCGGCCCACAGGAAACCTACTATATAAGGCCACCCTGCCAAAACTAGGAAATATAGCAGGTCTACAAAATATATAGAAACAAAAACAGAGGTCACCAAAATGAGAAAACAGATAAATAAATCCCAAATGAGAGAAAAAGAGAAAACTCTGGGAAAAAATTAAATAAAATGAGGGCAACCAATCTAGCAGACAGAGTTCAAAACACTGGTTATAAGAATGCTTAAAGAACTTAGTGAGAACTTCAAGAAAGAAATAGTGAGCATAAAGGAAAGCATAAAACTGTAAAAAAGTAAGAAATAATAAATATAGTAATTGAAGTGAAGAATAGACTAAAGAAATCAACTGCAGAATAGATGAAGCAGAGAATTGAATCAGAGATTTTGAATAAAAGGGTAGCAGAAAACATCCAATTGGTAAAGTAAAGAAAAAGAATACTTTTAAAAAATGAGGAATCATTAGGAAAACAACAAGTTTAACAATGTTTGCATCATAGGGGTACCAGCAGGAGAAAAGACAAAGCAAGAAAATGAAAACCTATTTCAACAAATAATGATGAAAAACTTCAAATTTTATGAAGCAAATAGACATACAAGGTATGACAATTAAGTTCACAAACACATCCTAGAAAAAAGTGCTACATACTTCATTGCTGAATATTACTATGGTGACCTTTGAAGTACTCCCCTTGGGAAGTTATGCCTAGTTCACCCTTCAAAGCAATTTTGGAGCTCTTTTTGTGGCATCACTATAAGAGCTGTCTTCTTATTACGCTTGATGTCCTGGATGTCATTAAGATGTCTTCCTGTCAATATTTCCTTTACCTTTAGGTAAATAATTAAGTCATTGGGGACCAGATCAGGTGAGTAGGAATGGTGTTATTTGTTTACTGGCTAAAAGGTTTCTCACAGACAGTGCCACATGAGCTGATGCATTGCCATGATGCAAAAGCCATGAGTTGCTGGCAAAAAGTTAAGGTTTCATCTTTTTCATGCAGCATTTTCAGCACTTCCTAATAGTAAAATTGATTGACTGTTTTTTCAGTTAGTAAAAATTTATAATGAACAATCCCTCTGATACCAGAAAAAGTTAGCAATATTGTTTCAACTCTTGATTTGGACTGACAGAACACTTTTGGTAGTGGGGAATTGGATGACAGCCATTGTGCACTTTGATGCTTTGTTTCAGGGTCATCTTGGCACACCCATATTTCATCAAAAGTGATAACATGGCCCAAAACATTGTTTTGCATCTCCAAACGATCTTGGCAATCTTTGACTCTTCTTTGCTTTTGTGCATCAGTGAGCTCTTTCAGTCTATTTTTGCACACACCTTTCTCATACCAAGATTTTCAGTGACGATTTTCCTGTTTTTCTATCAATATTTACTTGGTCTGCTATGATTCTCACAGTCAGCTAATGATTTTGGTGTACAATTCAATAAACTTTTACAATGTTTTTATCAATTCTGCTTGTCACTGGCCACCCGAATCTCTCCTTATCAGTGATGCTTTCTCTCCCCTCAGAAAAACGTTTGATTTATTTGTACGCTGCTGTTTTCTTCATGGCATTATCCCCACAAACTTGGACTAACCACGTCTTTGATTTCACTTGCATTCCTGCCAAGTTTAGTAAGAAATTTAATGTTTGTTTGTTGTTCTAATTCCAGCTCTGACATTCCAGTGATGGCACACAAAAACATGCAACAACAATAATGAATGCTACCTAGCAAGACCCTGCCACACATCAACACAAACACATTTATGAAACACAGCTATATCAAGATTTTAAACCTTACTGAGTTGTTTGTACAGTGCTGTCAACATAAGTGCATGATGGCAAGTGTACAAACTTAATTTTCAGATCTTTTACAAGTACAGATAGCACAGAAAGTCACACATATAAAAAAATGAATCCAAAGAGGCCCACAAAAGACATATTATAATTGAAATGCCAAAGGTTAAAGACAAAGAGAAAAAATTAAAGACAGCAAGAGAAAGCCAATTACTTACCATATTTTGCTGTGTATAATGTGAACTTTTTTGCCCAAATTCTTGAAGGATAAATGAAGATATGCATTGTACATCAGTGTACTAATTCTGTAGCTATAAACATGTTTTTAACTCTTTTATTTATGCTAATGAGTTAAGTGTGTAACTCTAGAAATCACTAATGACACCCATGTAGAAAATAATACCCTGGAATGTGATAATTAATTTTTATATAAATAAATTTATACATAAAATTTCTTGTACCATAATGTTAACAAAATAAATGCTAGGAGAGATCAAAATGGCAGCATGAGAGGACATCCCTGAATTCTGTCCTGGAAATTACAACTGAATTTGTAATTTGTAAGATTTTGGTTAAAATCCAACAAGGGAATCCCCAAGTGAAACAGTCTCAGCTGAGAGATTCACCACTGCAAGAAAACACCTAAAAGTCATAGAAAGGGAGGTGAACTGGAGTAAAGGAGTGGGAACAGTGCAGAGGTGAGACTGCAAAAGCCCAGGGCTGGCAGAAGGACTGAGGAAGGGGATGGGGGAAATGGGCTGAAGTGTAGCATGATCCCAGGTGGGGAAGAGGAGAAGACAGTGGAAGCCCCACGACAGGACACAATAAAGTGGTTCACATCTTCCTGTTTCGGTGCACTCTTGACAAAGGGCCAAGCTTGGTTGGTGGCACGCAGCTTCCTGAGCTCCCTTGGACTCCTGATGGAGGGACCAGCTTGTATTGCAGTGCATCAGAGCATTTCCCTGATGGGGGAGCAGGCTTATGCTGCACCTGCCCTAGCCCTTTGTGCTCCTGATGGAGGTATAAATTGGTTTCACAGCTGAGCTAGCATCCAGGGTAATGAGCAACCTTGATACAAATAGCAGTAAAGAACTGCCCTGCCCCCATCACTAGGCTGAAACTGTGAACACGGAGCCTGGCTGCTTCCCCTCACTGTCCCACAAACTAGTATTACCCTGTGGCAAACAAACATTTGTGTGGCAAAAAAAGCCATGAGCCCTCTCCAACAAATTCTGCTCCCAAGGGAACCAACAGTGGGGCTCAGGAAAACTGTTAAAGAAAGACACAGCAGCCTCTGTCTTCACAGATCTCAGAAGCAGAGAATGTCATCAACTACCACATTTCCCCAGAGAAGTGCATCGAAACTAAAACAACTGAGTCAAAGAGGAGAAGCTCACACCCTCGGAAAGCTCCAAGGTTGAGAAAATCTAACAACCAAAAGAAAATACCGTAAGACACTGCAGTGACACCAAATCACAAATGAAGAAAAGACCTCTCCATATCTACCAGGGAAAAAAAGCAATTATGCCCAGGAAGAGAAACACATCAACCACAAAAAAAAATTCTCATGGGAACAAAATGTCTCAGAGAAAAAATGGAAAATCTCTAGAAAACGAACTTATAGATTTGGAAATACATGATCTAAGTGACAAAGAATCCAAGACTGCACTCTTAAAAATACTCAAAGAACTCAGAGAATGCTGGCTGAGTACTCAGATAGAGATAAATAATCTCAGAAAAGAAATCTCTAAATAAAAATGAAAACTTTAACAAAGAAATTGAAACTATAAAAGAATCAAATAGAATTTTGGGAAATAAACAATGCAATAAAAGAAATAAAGCATGAACTAGTATAGGAAGCAGGGCCGACCAGATGGAGGAAAGAATTAGTGAGATCATATATAGAAATATGAAAATTGAACAGAAGGAAAAAGACAGAGATTTGAGAGCTAAAAAAATAAAAAAGGAAAAAGAAAGATATCTACAAGAACTAGCTGATTCTATTAGAACAACACTGGGATAATAGGAATACCAGAAGAAGCAGAGCAAAATTCTAGTAAGAGCTGAATCAAACAAAGAGTAGATGAGAACTTTCCACCCTATGGAAAGAACTGAAACCTAAATTCAAGAAGAAAACAGGGTCCCTAGCTACCTGAATCCCACCACACCTTCTTCAAGGCACATTATACTGAAGATGTCAAAAATCAAAAACAAAAAAAGAATTCTCAAGGCAGCCAGGAGGGGAAATTATAACCTTCAAAGGAAAGCAGATCAGGTTGTCATCAGACTTCTCAGCAGAAACTCTTCAAGTCAGGAGACAGTGGAATCATATATTGAATATATTAAAAAGGGAGGAAGTACCAGCCAAGTATAATATATATAGCGAAGTTGTCCTTTAGATGTGAAAGAGGAATAAAGACATTTCAGACATACAAAGCTGAGGAAATTCACCATCACAAGGCCAGTACTCCAAGAAATACTGAAGGAGGACACTTGACCTGAAACAAGAAACCTAAATAAATGGCAAAAAGTTGGAGAACAAAAACACAATAAGGTAAGAGTAAAGATTTAAATCCTCTAGAGAGAATGGAAATTAAAAATATGTTTAAGAAAAGAAAGCATTACATACATGAAACTTTTCTTTTCGTAAACTTCATGGTAACTGCTCAGAAAAACCCCAGAACCAAGACACACAATGAGAGAGAGAGAGAGAGAGAGAGAGAGAGAATAAAAAGAAAAATCATAGAATATCCATCCAGCTTAAAAAAAAAGGAGAGAAAAAAGTAAGGAAGAAACAAAGACTCCAAACAACCAAAAACCAGAAGACAAAATGGCCATAGAAAATCTTCATATATCAATCATCACCCTAAATGTAAATATACTGAACTGACCACTGAATTAAAAAACAAAACCTATCTACATGCTGTCTTCAGGAGACAAACCTCAGGCACAAGAAAAAACATAAATTCAGAGTGAAAGGGTGGAAAACAATACTATAAGCAAATAGCATCCAGAGAAAAGCAGGAGTAGCCACACTTATATTTGATAAAACAGACTTCAGGTTAAAAAAGATAATGAGAGACAAAAATGGACATTTCATATTGGAAAAAGGGACAATACAACAAAAAGAACATACCATGCTCATCAATATATTTGCCCCCAATCAGAAAGCACAAACATTTTTTTTTAAGAGAAAATTTATTTATTTATTTATTTTTCTATTTTATTTTTTTTATTTTTTATTTTTTTTAATTCATTTTTATTGTTAGACTTATTGGGGTGACATCTGTTAGCAAGGATTACATAGGTTTCAGGCATACAATTCCACAGTGCATTGTCAACTTGATGCATAATAAGTTCACCACCTAATGTGACCCCTCTTTCCATCCCCTTATATTTAGCTTCCCCCCCTCCTCTCCCACCCCCTCCCCTTT
>PVJL010019634.1:0-13475 GCA_004026885.1 Lyroderma lyra | reverse complement strand
CTTCAAGAAGTCCCTCTAACATTCTTGGTAGTACTGGTTTGGTGGTGAGAAATTCCTTTAGCTTTTTCTTGTCTGAGAAGCTCTTTATCTGTCCTTCAATTTTGAATGTTAGCCCTGCTGGATACATTAATCTTGGTTGTAGATCCTTGGTTTTCATCACGTTGAATATTTTCTGTCAGTCCCTTCTGGCCTGTGAAGTTTCTGGTGATAAATCAGCTGAGAGTCAAATGGATATTTCCTTATAATTTGCTACTTGCATTTGTCTTGCTATTTTTAGAATTTTCTCTTTTTATTTAAGTTCTGCCATTTTAATTATGATGTGTCTTGGTGTGTTCCTGTTTGGGTTCATCTTGTTTGGGACTCGGTGCTTCCTGGGCTTGTACGTCTATTTCCTTCACCAGAGTAGGAAAATTTTCAGACATTATTTCTTCAAATAAATTCTTGATTCCTTGCTTTACCTCTGCAACTTCTGGTAGGGCAATGATGCAAATATTTTTACACTTAATGTTGTCTCAGGGAAATCTGAAACCATTCTCATTTTTCATTTTTTTTTTTCTATTTGTTGTTCTGATTGAGTGTTTTCTGCTGGCTTTTCTTGCAAATCATTGCTTTGCACTTCTACTTTATCTAGTTTGGTGACTTTTATTACATTCTTTATTTTAGCTAATGTAATTATTATCTCTATCTAGTCCTTTATAATCATTTGTATGTCTTCCTTTAGGCCTGTTTTCTCTCTGTTGAAGTTATCTTTCAGTTCTCTAAACATTTTTTAAGTTACTGCTTTGAACTCTGTTCTGATATTTCATCTGTCCCCATCCCTTTTACTTCTTTTGTTTGTTGTTCAAATTTATTTTTAGCTCTCTTTCTCTGGTTTCTCATTTTGGCAGCCTCTCTGGACACTCTCTGCTGCAGTTTCTTTGGTGTCTGCTGCTGATGGTGGGCAGCGATCTGTGGGAGAAGGGGCATGTGCCTCTTTGTTTTCTTGCTGAGTTGGGAGGGTCATGCAGGTAGTTTGGGAGTATATGCCTTTGTTTTTTGCCCAGAGGACTCTGCACTGAGCCTTGGGTTCAGCTGTCCTGTATGCTGGCATTTCAGACTGTCCTGATTGTGGCCTGACAAATGCATGCAAAGCCCCCCTCTCTCCTCCTCAACACCCAGCCGCTCCCCTTCCTCTGCATTTTGTGGATCAGTCTGCACCTTCTGGGGCCCAAAGTGAGGAGAGTACAGTATCTCATGCCTCACCTGTGGGTCCCCTTTACTCTGTCCCGTGGACCAGGTGAGGCCTGGAGCACTTTCCCGCTGCCTCCTACCTCCTCCCCCCCCCCCCCCCCAGCAGGAGACTTCTAAGAGGGGACCTGGGCGCAGCCACATCACCACTCTTCCCTTTATTTCTCCTTAGTTTAAACCTCTGCTCCCCTGCAGGTACCTTAATGCGATGGGTGGGTTTCTTAGCTGTGATTTTGCATTGCGTAGAGAGTCTTTAGTTGAGTTATAGATGTTTTATTAGTTGTAATCTCCAGGGAAGTTTTTCAGAGGTTCCTCTCATGCCACCGTTTTGTTACTTCTCTTTTATTTTTTTTTTTTATGCTTGTCTTTCCCCCGAATTTTGACTCCTTTCTCTCTGCATAATTTCTTTTCAATTAAACTGCTTTAACTGCCGCAACTAAACCTTCAGTATAAGTGCTGTGTGTATGGATGACTAAATGAAAATTTCCAGTCAGGAGTTAAGTTTTGCCTTTAGAAACTGGAAGTTTGTCTTTCTTTCCTTCCCTTCCTTCTCTCCTCCCTCCCTCTCTCCCTCACTCTCTCCCTTCCTCCCTCACCTCCCTCCACCCTTACCTCCCTCCTCCTTCCCTCCTTCCCTCCTTCCATCTCCTCCTCCCTCTCTCCATCCCTCCCTCTGTCTCTTACCTTGCTCCTCTTTTTCTTCTTCTCTTCCTTCCTTCCCCCTCCATTCCTTTCTCCATTACCTTTCTCCTCCTTCCCTCCTTTTCTCTCTTTCTCCTGCCCTCTCTCACCTCCCTCTTCCCACCCTCTGTTCCTTACCTCCCACCTCCTTCCCTTTTTCCCTCCTTCCCTTCTTCCCTCTTTCCCTTAGTTCCTTCCTCCTCCCCTTCCTACACCCTCCCTCCCTCCCTCACCTCCCACCTCTTTCCCTCCTTCTCTCCCCCGCTTTTCTCCCTCCTTTACTTTCCTCCTCCTACCCTCTTTCCCTCTCACCCTCTCTTCCTCCCTCCTTCCCTTTCTCTCTTTTGTTCCTCCTGCTCCTCTTCCTCCTCCTCCTCATTTTTTTTCTTGCTACAAGGTAAAACTATTTAATAAGGTAAAATGTAACATTTTCTTATTGAACTCAATTCATATCTGCTTTGGTTAATCCCCAAATTGAATTCATAATCAAGGAATAGTCTGCCCCCCACTGCATTGTAGTGTTTGTAATAGTTAGTACAGTTTGACATATGAATATTATGTAAAGTGCAGCTAAATGATTAAAGTGAACTGTATTAACAAACACTTTCTTCATAACACTTACCTAATTTGTGACTATATTCCTTCCTTGTTTACCTATTTGGAAGTCTTTTTGTGGTTAGAAATTTATAATACCAATATCATTAGAATAGCAGTTTAGAACACCATCATAATGCAGGATACCATTTACATGTGTGTTTTTACTTTCTTTTAAACGATTTTATAGCTCTTTTAAAAATATTAAATATTTTATTTTGAAGTAATTGGGGATTCACATACTGTTTTAAGAAATAATAAAAAGAGATCCCATGTACCCTTTACACAGTTTTCCCCAATAGTAACATTTTACAAAACTACAGTATATTATGACACCCAGAATGCTGACACTGATACAGTGAAAATACAGAAAAATTTGTTTACCACAGGGATTTACTCTATTATTTTTGTGCATATCATTTTAAATAGAATAATGTCTGAAATTTTGGCTATTTGGGAAAATTAAACTCCCAACTTTTTAAAGTAGAAAATATATTTTCCATTGTGAACTTGCCCTTCTCTAGAGAGTACAAATGAGAAAAGTTCACTAATGGGTCTTCATTGAACTATTTCTGTTATTTGTTTGGTTTTTTCCACAGGTGCTTATCTAGTAACTAGTAGCAATCAATAGTTTGCCTCCTATTCTACTATGTAATATAATAAATGCATCTGAAATTGGAGGAATATTAAAATTTGTATAGTATTAACTGCAATTTTATAAATATTTTGAGACCTCACTTAATCTCATTTTAAAATTGAATTACTCTTGAATAATTTAGGCAACATTAATGGTATGTAGATTTAGCTATTGTCCATTTCCAAGGGAAAAATATATACAAATGTAAGACATGAGCCATCTCATTTTTATTTATTATATTTGTGAAAATACAGAATGAATATGCTTATAAGACTATATTTCAGAAATATGCATTTAGGAATACATATTAAGAATATGGTGAATCTCTTATCTCATTCATTTTTATACTACAACATTGGTAGGTGAGGAAAATAACTAAAGCCTTCTCTTTCTTTTGTATAACTACAAAGGAACATGTCAAATATCAATCAGATTCTTGTGGTTGTATAAAGAAATCATATTTAATGAACTAAAATATGATGATAGATGTAATATTTTGTTATTCTCAGGCCACTCTGTGATCTTATTTTATGTATTAAACTAGATCCAGGGAACATAGATCAAGTTTTTTTTGCTAGCATATTCTGGTATGGGAAAATTTTTCTAACATAGATTGGTTTCATTTCCAGATGTGGATGAATGCTCTGTGAAGCCAGACATTTGTGGCACAGCTGTATGTAAGAACGTCCCAGGAGGCTTTGAATGTGAATGCCCTGATGGCTACAGATACAATCCTACATCAAAGTCTTGTGACGGTAGAGTTGTGGTGGTGTCATTGTTGATGGTGGAGAGGGTGGGTTTGAACTCTGCTTTTATATCTGATATTAGGAGCATTGGTTCTGTTTGACACCAACAATCAGGTTTGGGTAGACATTGGCTTCCTTCCAGAGTGAAAGTATGTAAGACACATGGTCTTTAGGTTTAATGTCATGTGCTCCAGTTGGCCCTCTAAGCTATATCTGTATTGCAGATTTTGCATGTATGATAAGAGCAAAATAAACACTTTCATATCATTTAGATAATAGTCAAAGATAAAAAAATTCCAAGCTGGAAGGAAAACCCCCCACATAACAAAAAGAAAGACAAGTTTAAAAATTACAAGGGTGTTACACCAAGGATGGCTAGAAAACTTCAATTTTTATACCAAGTCTATCAGTAATTTTCTGTGCATATATCAGTATGTCATTTATTGTAAAATAGAAAATGACATGATTCTGCTATAATTAAATATATAGAAAAATCTCATCATAACCAAATGATAAGTAAGCTCCAGAAATTAGACAAATATTGATTAGTAATGTCAGTGCATAGGGATTAGGGAGAGCTCTTAAACTTGTTATTACTTTATTTGGCTGCTTTGGCACTGCCATGTTTGCCTCAGGTAACTTAGATATATTAGGGTTTGTTTTTTTTTTTTTATCATGGATATATACAAATTATCTTGCATCCTCCTTTACATTTTTAAAAATTTCTCAATGAATTTAATGACTGAAACTAATCGAATCAATAGTAATTTATCTATTGTGGAAAACTGTATATAAGATATAATGTGCCTGTTTAGTCGTGTTAATTGTACAGTTCAGTGGCATTAATTACATTTCACATAGCTACTCAGTCTTACCACTATCTGTTCCAAAACGTTTTCATCACTCCAATCAGAACTCTGTAATGATTAGCAATAGATTGCCCCTCCTCCCTCTCCCTACTCCTGGTAACCTCTTATCTACTTTCTCTCTCTATGAATTTGCCTAAATCAATAATAATTTTAGAATACAGGTTTTCTTTTTTCAACTGTATGTACTTGCCTTGAGATTTTGATGCCTTAATTCCTCATGAACTCACCAAAAATCTAACGCACTCTCACAATGCACATCATGTCTACTGTCCTACCACCCCAGATAGAAATTACTGTGGTAAGCCCTAACCGTTCATAGATTTCATTGTTAGCTAGATAACTTCATAATGTATATTGTAGTTTTACACAGTAAACAACAAATTTAAGAAGATTTACATGACATATTATTTAATCGTATCATTCAATTATAATGGTATTGAGGAATCACTAATTTGGGGTTCTATTTTAAAGAATTTTAAGTATTAAGGAATTTAGATTTGTATGCTATAATAGCACTTAGGAATTTGGCAATTTTCAACTATCACAGAGTACATTCATTGAAAAGGTCAAGGATCTTAGGAGCTCTGAAGTGGACTTTAGCTGAAGCATATATTACTGTAGCTTTTCAGGCATGACTTTCTCAAAATATTGTCATTTAATTCTCAATTACATTGACTTTCAGTTAAAAAAGATTGTTTCTTCTTTATCTTCCTATCCTCTCCTCCCCTCTCCTCCTCTCTCCCTTCCCTTCTTTTCCTTTACTTTTCTTCAAAGCAAAAATTGGGAGTTCTTGTCTTCTTGAAGGAAAGAATTCAGTCTAGAGACAGTTTCTGCAAGCATAAGACAGAAGTTTATTAGTAAAAAAGTACATTCTGAGACATGGAGTGGGCTGTCCCAAGAGAGGGAAGCAGCCCCTCCTTACATAGGCAAGGGTTTTTATCCCTGCAGGTAGAATTGTCTCCCCTCTTTCTCTCCTATGATTTATTTGAAAGAAGCAAAACTATCATGGTGTGGTCCTGGGAAGTGGGATGCATGTCTGGACAAGTAGGATTATTTTCCTCCTTCTGTATTTATCTACCTTATCTTCTTAATTTAGGGCCAGCTGCTAATGGGCTCAAGCTTATTTCTCCTCTTGCATTTCTTTTCTCATGACCTATTTTCTTAATTTCGGGGCAGCTGTTAATGAACCTCCTAACAGGGCTAATTTCTCTTTCTTCTCCAGTTCATTTTTATCTTTTTACCTATCCTGTTATTCCTGCCCCCAAAAAGTTGGAGACCCTGAAATCTTTTGGGATAATGACACCGTCTCTTCAGTATCTACTTCCTGGTGAGAGCAGGTGAATTGTAGTCAGGGTCTCATTCTCTTGCTCTCTGTGAGGATGAAGGAGATGTCCCCATGCCTATGGCAGGTGGGAGGGGAAAGCTCCAAGAGACATTGTTGGGAAGAGACTGGTATAAATCTAGGTCTTCAACTTCTGGAAGAACAAGTGAAATCCCTGGAGGGCCATCATTTTAAAGTGAAACTCTTATAACCTAGAAGAGACAAACTTGACAAGTTGGTTAAAAAGACATGGGCCAAATATTAGTTGGAGCAATACGAGTACACATAGTAAAGGCCCTAATAAGAGTAGACACCAAGTTACGGAAGGCAGAATGTCTTTTACTGCCTGCTAGGTGGATTTACCAATTGGGCTTTACTTTGCAAAATCATGAAGCCATTTAGCCTGATTACTTACTTTTAAATATCTTCTTCTATTTGACTGGTGGTATTTATATCAGTGCAGCAACTCTTGTTAACTGTGTATACATCCCCTTGCCTAGCTAATAAGTAATCAAGGGCTAGTACACTAAAGGGTAGTATTAGGAGTGTACCTTTTAGAAATGTCAAATGTTATGGGGACATAGGGGGACTGAAGAGATGAAATATATCCCTTTTGATATATACAGATGTGATGAGGGCTAGATGTGGATGTACAGTTGAGGGTTCTGACCCCAATTGGATCAGACTGATGAAATAGCGGGGTAAGGTGAACACAGCCTAGGTTTTGTAGCTAAAAGGTCCAACCTGACAACTAAGAGGTACTCCTGGGGAACTCCTTGGAGACCCCTAAAAGAAGGGTAAGGCTGAGATTAAAATGGGCAGGCTGAAACTGGTGAAGAGTTGGAGTGTTTTTAGGCTGCCTATCGCATATCTGGCAGTCAAAGAGGACATAACCCTTGTGATTATGTTGGAAAAGTTTATGTGGGTGTTTGTTTCCTATTCCCCCTCAAGGGGCCTGGAGTGTAATAGAACTAAGAGAATTAATATCATTTGATGATTTAGTAAGAAATAGTTATTTAGTGAAGTATTGAAGGGTGGAGGAGGCACAGGTGAAGAAAAGAATAAGAGCTAAGAGGAAAATTGAACAGTAAAAGACTACTAATATACCTACTCTTCAGGTGTTAACTATTAGCTAGGGTGACCAGATGTACCCTTTTAAGTGGGACAGAAAACAATGGTTCTGTCCTGTTTCAAACAGTACATGTAGTCAGCCTAGTCTCACTGAGCTAAATTTAAGGTGTCAGTAGGCTGACCATATGGACCATTTGAAATGGGACAGTTTTGTTGTTTTCTGTTCTATTTAAAATGGTACATCTGGTCAGCCTACTATTAGCACTTAGCTGGTAACTTCCTAAACAGTAGTCTGAGATCTTCCAGCACCTCTCAGGAATACTGGGATCCAATTGGTAAGTCTTTTCTTTTTTCTCCCTTCCAGGTTTTATCTGGGAGTGATGTATCTAGCTAGGGACTGCTGGCACCTTGACAGCTGTAGGGGTGGAAAGCAGCACAGTAAAAGGGCCCTTCCAACTGGGGCTCAGTTGGAATGTGGGGCTGCCATCCTTCCAAGATCTGATAAGTATTTTGCTGCCGGGTGGGTACTGGGTTGGTGAAAATGGATTCTGTCCAACAGGTAAGGACAAAGCCTTTTGCCCATAGGCCTTGAGGGCTTCCTGGAACTGTCCTAGTGAGATGACTTACTGCAGGAGGTTTGTAGCCTCTGTATATATGAGTAAGAGTATGTCAGATAAGAGAATGGCCTCCCATATAAAGACTCATAAGGGCTGAGTTGCAGGGAAGCCCGAGGATGTACTCAAATGTGCAATAGAGTTGTGGGCAGGGGATCAAGCCATGGTTCAGAAGTTTCTTTACAAAATGTTTTTAGAGTCTTTTTTTTTAACTGATTGACTTGTTTTACTTTTTCTCCAGGGTACAGGCCATTGGCAAGAAACAGGCTGAGTATGAGCCCAAATCTAGGGGCTCTATTTATCCCTACAACTGAGCAGATTTCAGAGGAAATAGGACCAGTGTGAATTGTTAAGATAAAGTGGCTCCCACATCAATTAGGAAACCTGCCACATCAAGGGTCAACCACAGTTTCTCCACTGTCATGAAAATGGTCTTTTTCCTGGGAGCTGCTGGAAGCCTCTGGCCCAGCCAGTTGATTACAGCCAGTCATTGTTGGGGAAGGAGTTGATCTCTGCTCCCTTCAGAATGGGGGACCGTTGCTCTTCCACTACCCTTTTAGTTTGCATAGGGGCACAGCTGCTTTGGAGCATAGGGCACTCCTTACTCCACTGGTCGGGGTTCCACATCTAAAGAAGTCTCCTTCATCTGGCGTTCTTTTTGGTGGGTTGCTGGGGTAACCCTGAGGTGGTGTCAGTCTTGGCCTGTCTACAAATGTGACAAAAAGTCTGTCCTGTCTCTGGTCTCCTCTCTGTTCTCGCTGTTTCTTTCTTTCCACACCTTCCCTGTCTCAGTTGTTAAAGACGTTGAAACAAATTCCCTGGCCTACCTTAGGATCCAAGCCTTCTCATCAAGGATATAACAGTGAGTCAGAATTATTATAATACCTTGCTAGGTTTTGGAAAATATTAGGCCAAGTTTCTTTAAATTGGTTTATATCTTATATTTGAGAAGGGCATATGAATCCTAGCAATCCTGAAATTCTGAAGTTTATATAATTGTTAGCAACACTTAGTCCTTACAATTGTTAAATTGTAAGATTTTCTGTTTTTCCTTGAAAGTTTTATGAAGGCTGAAAAAAGAAGCAGGTTGTGTTTGGCTTGTGAGATTAGCTGCTTATTTTTAAAAGTGCCCCCTTATTTCTTTAGTTATTCAATCTCAGGCAGTGGCAGCTGTGTTTGTATTTCTGGTGATCTGTAAGACCTTGAATGTTACTGAGAGTCAGAACCAAAGGAGTACTCATAGAATTAAATCTTCTGAAATGAGGGGCTGGGGGTCAAACTTATTATAGTTTAGCAGAATATAGCCAAGTGGGTATTTTGAGGGATGGTGTTATAGGAAAATACAGAGTGGGAGGTGGGGGAATAGGATGTCCCCTCTCCCCACCCCCACCCCCAGTCTTCAGAACATGCTTTAAGAGCCAGAGCGTCCCCTGCCTGAGACCCCTGTTTTCACAACCTGAAGCTATGGAATCACAAGTTGTCAGAGCGAGTTTCTCAACCAGGGAAGGCTTTGGTGTTGGTATGCCCAATTGAAAGAAAGTGCACGGAGCTCACATGAGACGGACATAAACAAGCAAGCAAGCCACTTTATTGTGCACCTGGGGCTATTTATACATAGTCAACCAAAAGTGGCATTTTGCCCCATCTGCCTAGTAGCGTGTGTTTTGGTTTTCATGGTTACATAAACCGTACATGCGCAATAAATGTCAGTTCCAGGAGTTACTCAGCCCCAGACGTTGACCATTTATGATAAGGTCAAGCCTGGGTGGAGAGCCTGGCTTTAACTCTTTAGGGACCAACAGATGCCTTTTACCATGTGCTTTTACTCTGCTCATTGCCCCCAAACTATGGAATTAGGTACACCTTATTGTGTGCTTGCTGGGGAAGAGTCCTCTGCCTTTCCCACCCCTGTTGTTTGGTGAGGCAGGTCCCATCTTTGTCCCCCTCCTTTTAAGCATCCCCTGGTGGGTGCTTGACATAGCCAGCCTTCTAAGTGGCTATTGCTCTGAATTCTTGGACAGCCCCTGTAACTCATTAGTCTACAAGCCTCCCATATTTTGGTACCTGCCCAGCTTTTGGAGAGAATCTTATAGGCAGTGACATAGGAAGCAGAAAACAAGACTGAAGGGGCTGGACCCTGGACAGATGTGCTTCTGTCAGTGCCAATCAAAGGGAGGCAGGCTCCATACTGGTAGAGAGAGAGAATAGGAGGGGGGGGGATAAGGGAGAGAGGGAGGGGGACTGAGAGAGAGAGAGAGAACAAGCTTTTGATTTCAGTTGTAGAAGCAAGGTGGGAAACAAAAGGGCCCAACCACAGAAAAGGGACAGAGATGAAGTGTAAGGAACCACCTCCCAGGAAGCTGTTTCATGCCTGTGATATGGCCAGGGCTTCCTGGAGCTGTGGAAATGAAGGTGGAGGGAGCAATGGACACAGCCTTAGAGAGAAAATGGACCCCAAAAGTAGCTTATGACTCTCCTAAGGGAGGAGTAGTGGAGTATTGCAAGTGACTGAGACCAGGGAGGTTTGCACTGGATCCGGCAGACTGAAGAAGAATTGAGGAGGCACAGGCAACTGAAACATAGCCTTTATTTTAGAAGTGGAGCAGCCACATAATGGCACCCAGGAATTGACCCTCCATAGCCCTCTCCCAGAGCCTTCCATCCCCTTATGTAGGCAGGAGAACAAAAGTGGCAGGCAGCCAAGAAGTGAGCTCACAAGGGGCCTAAACAACAACATGGTTACCACCTGGGAAAGTGCAAGTCATGGTTACATAACAGGTGCACACCATTCTGGTGGAAGCTCAGCAAGAGAGCCTGAGCTACACCATTTTCCCCACATGTGGGGAGCTGAGAGCTGAATCACCTAACGGCTAATGGTGGCTCAGCCATAGAAACAAGTTAAGCAAATAGGGAAAGTAAGAGAAAAAGAGAAAGTAGTAGTATTAATAATAATACCTTGAATCCAGCGATCTGAGTTACGTTAGCAGAAAGATGTTACTGGGAACATTGAATTTCCTTAGTTCTTGTCTTCTTGAAGGAAAAAATTCAGTGAAGAGACAGATTTTGTACAAGCAAAACCTAGAAGTTTATTAGTAAAGGAAGTACACTCTGAGACATGGAGTGGGCTGGCCCAAAAGAGGGAAGCCGCCCCTCTTTATATTAAGTGAGGGTTTTTATCCCTGCAGGTAGAATTGTCTCCCCTCTTTCTCTCCTATGATTTATTTGTGAGAAGCAAAACTATCATGGTGTGGTCCTGGGAAGTGGGATGCATGTCTGGACAAGTAGGACTATTTTCCTCCTTCTGCGTTTCTCTGATTACCTTATTAATTACCATCTTAATTTAGGGCCAGCTGCAAATGTGCTCAGGCTAGTTTCTCTTGCATTCCTTTTCTCATGATCTATCTTTTTAATTTAGGGACAACTGTTAATGAACCTTCTAACAGGGCTAATTCTTCCTCCCTTTTCTGCTCAGTTTTCTTTTTTCCTAACAAGGCTAATTCTTCCTCCTTTTCCTTCTCATTTCTATATTTCTACCTACATTGTCCATCTCAGTGGAATTATATAATCAGAAGTGGCAGCTAACTTGAGACTCTCACTGTTTTTCCTGTCCAATTCAAAATCAGAGAATTAGTATGCTTGTTATATTTTTATTGATTATAATTAATGAAATTTATACATTAAATTTGTTTTGAGTGTGTAAATAAATAGCAACTACACTGATTACTCACTTAAATTTTCATGCCAATTGTTTAAATGTAATTTGATGTCAGAGATTTCTTTCACTAAGGATCTGTTATCATCGATACCTCAAACTAAAATCAGATCATTCATTCTTCTTTTGGATTGAACATTGAGGAGGTATTAAGATTTCTCTTTTATTTTACTCTAGATGTGGATGAATGCTCTGAGAACATGTGTGCTCAACTTTGTGTCAATTATGCTGGAGGTTATTCTTGTTATTGTGATGAGAAGAAAGGATTCAAACTTGCCCAAGATCAGAAAAGTTGTGAGGTAACATTTTGCAATGCTAAAGTTCCCATCTCTTTTCTAAAATTAGAGATCCACGTAGTTGAGGTTAAGTCAGGAAAATTATAGTCCACACACATTGCACAAGATTTTCAAACACATACTGTTTTCTTGGGTGTTATAGTGATGGACTATACAGGGAAATAAAAGATATTGCTTTATTTCACCATGGTGTTCTGAATTTATTGTAGTATATCACACAGGATACATTTGACAATACTAGAAACCAGAGAAAGGATGCATAATCTGACAAAAACACAGAGAAGTAAACTGTGCACTTTGTTTTGTTTTCTCCAGGCTATTCCAGTGTGCCTTCCTTTGAACCTTGACAAAAATTATGAACTACTTTACTTGGCAGAGCAATTTGTAGGGGTTGTTTTATATCTAAAATTTCGCCTACCAGACATCACCAGGTGAGATACAAATGGCAATGATAAGTAAGCAGGTTAGGGTGGAAGAAGGAAGTGACTGACAAAGTTTGCATTATAAATCAGGTAATTTAGGTGTATTATCATTCAGATGGAATTGGGAACCCTAAAGTGAATTTGCTCTTTCACACCTGTAATTTTCATGTTAAAACCAACTTGGGTCATTTTAGGCTGACCTTCTCCAATGATCATTTTTACCTTATTCCCCCTTAACTGGTGTATACATATTTATTAAGAAGCTGGGAAAGTGGATTTAATGTATGTATAAAGTTTTCATTCTTCTTTATACATGTTTTAAGAATTAAGTAATGAGGAAATATTCTAAGTATTAATTTTAAATATAGTTATAGTTATAATCATTTAAGAAAATTTATAAGTAGACTATCTAAGTACATTATCTTCTATTCCTGGAGTTGGGTCGACTTTAGAGGGGGAGTAGTTGCTTATGTTTTTGAGTCATGATTTCATTTTATTTATTTATTTATTTTGCTTTGCAATCTCCAATGCACTTCTTAACAACTCTTGCAAAGAAGGAAATTTACTATTAATTCATTTTTCTTTTTTTTTTTTATTGGGGTGACATCTGTTAGCAAGGATTACATAGGTTTCAGGCATTCAGTTCTACAGTGCATTGTCAACTTGATGTATAATAAGTTCACCACCTAATGTGACTTCTCTTTCCATCACCTCATATTTAACTTCCCCCCCTCCTCTCCCACCCCCTCC
This sequence comes from Lyroderma lyra, assembly GCA_004026885.1. Lineage (NCBI taxonomy): Eukaryota > Metazoa > Chordata > Mammalia > Chiroptera > Megadermatidae > Lyroderma > Lyroderma lyra. Next base: position 535 of record PVJL010019634.1, on the reverse strand, counting down.
CCTTTCTCCCCTCCCTAACCCACTCGTCCCCAAATAAACATTAAACTATTGAATGTGTCCATGGGTTATTTGTTTGTTCATTTCTTTTTTCCTTTGCCTTCAGTTTTATATTCCGCATATGAGTGAAATCATGCAGTTCTTTGTTTTTTCTGTCTGGCTTATTTCACTAAGCATGATGATCTCCAGTTCCATCCATTTTGTCGCAAATGGCAATATTTCATCTTTTCTTACAGCTGAGTAATATTCCAATGTGTATATGTACCACAGCTTCTTTATCCAGTCATCTGTCGCAGGGCACTTTGGTTGTTTCCATGTTTTGGCCACTGTGAACAGCGCTTCAATGAACATTGGGGTACATAAGTCTTTGTGGACAAGGGATTTCAAGTTCTTTGGGTAAATCCCCAGAAGGGGGATTGCTGAGTCAAATGGTAGCTCCATTCCCAATTTTCTGAGGAACCTCCACACTGCCTTCCACAGTGGTTGTACCAGTTTGCACTCCCACCAGCAGTGTACCAGAGTTCCTTTTTCTCCACAT
>PVJL010019633.1:0-13478 GCA_004026885.1 Lyroderma lyra | reverse complement strand
GGGGGTATGTATGTGTGTGTGTGTGTGTGTCACATTTTCTTTATCCGTTCATCTATTGATAGGCACCTAGGTTACTTTCATATCTTGGCTATTGTAAATAATGTTGCTATGAAAATAGGGGTGCATATATCTTCTGAGGACCCTCCACACTGTTTTCCATGGTGGCTGCAGCAATTTACAGTCCCACTAACAGTGCACGAAGGGTCCTTTTCTGCACACCCTTGCCAGCACCTACTGTTTGTTGACTTTTTGATACTAACCGTTCTGACATGTATGAGGTGGTATCTCCTTGTGGTTTTGATGTACATTTCCCTGATGATTAGTGATGTTGAGCATCTTGCCAGGCTTCAAGTTCAATCCAGTGGGCTTGTGAGGAGATTACTTTAAAAAGTAAGACCCCCCCCCCCAAATAAAGCAACCATGATTTAATAGGGAAAGATTTGAGAGAAAACTACCCTGTCTCTCAGCTGTGCTGATGTGTTGGCAGAAATAGAAAAGTATTTTCAAGTGAAAAGATCTCAAATTCTAGGTGTATGCTAATAATCATGGAAAACCACAGGTGGTGTTAGAATTTAATAATCACTAACGTGTTTAAGATTGATCTTTAATTTCTTTGTATTTTGTATAATAAATTTTATGAGCAATGCTTTCGTATCAACTTAAGCAGAACAATTTAGAATTGCTATTATACACAACACCACCTGAGTGGGGGGTCTGGAAATTAATATTTAGATGTCAGCGAAGTGGCAGACTAGGAGGCTCCAGACCCTCATTCTCCCACAGACATTAAAAAAACAAAATAAAACACCTATAGAGTGAAACTTTGTAAGAGCTTTGGAAACAACTTAAAAATCTATAGCAACCAAGTCATGTGATTTTATGTGCAAAAAGACAAACTCTTTGTAAACGTGAGAATGTGCACAAAAGTTCTCCTTTGTTGTAGACATTTCTAAATTTTCATGCATAACTAGCTTTTTTTCTTTCCTTTTGTTCTCAACCTCTTAATGATGGACCCAAGTTTCATCACCTGGAATGATCTTTAAGAATTCTCCACCTTCTTTTTGAAAAATTTCAAAAAAATTGCAGGAACTTTTTCCACTGTTAAGAATTCAGTAAGAGCATACTGTTTGAGCTGAATACCTAAACACTCTTCCATGTCAGTGTGCATCAGTGTGTGCAAGGTCAGTGATATGGGGGAGATACCATGTGACTACATAGAATTGACTGTATCCAAGTATGTCTAATATAATAAAAAGAATTACAGTAGAGGCAAAATTTATCAGCCCGCTCTCGTAAGCAGCAGAATAAAAAAGTTTACTCTTTAAAAAGTCACATTTTGAGAAGGCTGTCTTAATGACTCAGAGGCAACCAAGAGACTTTCCATTTTCACAAAGTTGTGGTCTGCTTAACAACGTAGACCCTAATCATTATGAAGACTTTTAGTGGTACCAAACTCGAAACTAGTGCAAGGCCTGTATGACTGTATGCACATAGGTTTGCCTACCTGGAAATGAGGATATTTCCAAATAGAAGACGTTATACACAGATAATCAAAAACCTGAGAGAACATAACCCAGATAGTCTACAATGTCTCAAACATACACCTTTACGACTCACTGTTACCATTTTATAAATGATTCAGATTTAGATTGTAAAAGGTACTTTATATATATTATTTGAAATTGTGCTATCTTCCAGCACCATGGATACCTTATCAGAGAGAAATAGCATTTAAAAACCCTATTAATTGTTGTGTCATGGAATGACAGAGCACCTTTGATATATAATTGGGAAGCAATTTAATTGAAGCAGTTTTAATTTCATGTGCATCTGGAAGACAATAAAGACAAGCATGAGAACAAATTAAGCTGTATATAGGTCAATCATCCTATTAGGCCTCTTCAGGGAACACATCTAATTTGCATAATTGTAGCTGCCAGAATGACTGCTGTGCTGATACATGTGCTTGGCTAGTTTGAAAATCTTTAAAGATTACCTATATCGTTCTAGCAATTGACTGAAGGTAACAGAGAGAGAGAGAGAGAGAGAGAGCGAGTGCGCGCGTGTGTGGGTGTGCGTGCAGGTGTGCGTGTTTAACTTAAAAAGTAACCAGACATGTATTTGAAAAATAGCTGCTATTAGTATGTTCTGTTAAGGCTCTTTTAAAAATTATATGATTTCCTAAAATTAAACACTGAACTTTACATGATCATCTACCTCCTCAGTATTTATACAAGCTTTTAAAAATATATTACACATTATAAAAGCTTGACAAAATGTCGCATTATTTTTTTAAAATTGCATTTTTAAAGTAATATATTCATTTGCTATTGGCTCAAATTTTATTACCTTATATCAAATTATATCAACTGCAGCCTGATAATTATGCCATGATAACCCAGTTAAATTTGAGATTTTTAAGAGATCCAAGAAGATGCAGAGTAGATAAACACTGTGTTTTCCTCCTCCCATGATCACATCACAATTACAACTAAATTATAGAAAAGGCGACCTGGAGAACCCCTGGGAGTTGAGCTGAATCCTTAGTTATTAGAGTGCTCAAGTATTTCTGAATTGACTAGAGCAGTTGAGGCATTTTGACATTGAATAAACAAAGCTTTTTGCACACAAAATCGAGCATGTCACAACCTCCCTCCTCAAAAAAATCCTTTTTTATATGCCTGTGTATATAGTCTGCTGGAAATGAAATGAAAATTATTTAAATGGGCAAGTAACTGTATTTTTCAATGGGTAAGTTCCTGATAAGCTATTCAGTTTGTTTTGTGTGTTTTTGTCTTATGCCCACGTTTTTGTCACACCATTTAAATTGATGAGTGTTATTTTAAAAGGATTGTCTGTCAAAGATTAGTGAAGACTAGCATTTATCTTAGGGTTCCAAAAAGCTGTCATCTGTACATTGGCTCTGAATGGTCTGACCTTCCCCATCCTCTAGCTAGCAGTGTGCCATGTTCAATACCCCTCTCTATCTCTCTCTCCCTCTCTCTCAACTCTTTTGCTCTTCTGTGACCACAGTGCATGTCTCTGAGTCCCCCATGCCCCTCTCCTGTCACAGAGCCATCACACATGCTATTTGGCATGTCTCATGTTCTTTCCTTCCCCTCTGCCCCTGTTTTACTGATTTGACTCCTACTCAGGCATTCGCTCGCAGCTGAATTCTTAGTTCACCCTCAGGGAATCCATACCTGATTCCTGCCCCACAGGTTACATTCTAATTTTTGGATACACTTTTGTAGCACAATGATACTCTTAGGATCTCCTGCAGTCTGAATTTTATATGGATGTATGTATACTATGCTTAAAGTTTGCCTCCCTCATTAGATCATACATTTCCTGGTGGCAGGGACCATGTGTGATACCTGTTTTTATTCATTATGTACCCTCCCACCCCCACATTAATACATTAAACTCAATGAATATTTGTTGAGTACCGAAATGAATACAGAACTAACAACATTTGAAGCCTTTCTATTACAATCAATCAATACTAGAAGAGTCAGGCTATTGATAGTTGACAGTTGTATGACAAAAGAACACTGATGTTGGAAGATAGCCTGACTGTACCTTCAACTCAATCTTGTAAACTCAAGTACTTGACCTTTTCCTTTTCCTTATCTGTAAAACAATGGGGCTATGTCTAATAATCTCTAACAACACTTCAGTTCTGAAATTCTGTGTTGCAATGATAAACAGAAGAGGAGAAGGAGTGGAATAAGACTTGGGAGCCATATAATAAAAGGAAGGAAAGATACACAATGTCCTGGGAGCAGAAACGATAGGGTGACTACAGGGAATGCATTCCAAACTCAAGCAGGAGGACCCATATGGAAATATTTGGGGGATTCTCCATGTAAATACCCTCTAGGCAAGTCAGTGGTAAATTGAGCCTTAACTTTTCCCCAGGTTAACAAATCATGTAACAATGAGAACGTCATTGACTAGCCATATGTACAATGGAATCTAGAATGGTCATAACTCTAGATTTCGTGCTAATGGAGTAGAAATAATCTCCTTTTGCATAATTTTATTTTTTGCTTCCTTAATTGAATTTTAAAACTATGAAATTACATATTTAACTGCACTGGAAAAAATTCAGCTGCAGATAATTCTTACATAAAAGTAAGACGTTTTTTCCTAATGAGCCCATGCTGTTCTTTGATGGTGAAAAAAGTATCTTCATATATCCTTCCTGATGTTATTTACATTGGTGATAATCACTTCTGCATGCACTGGCAACAACTGGCTATCATTACCAATATGTTGCAAGTCATTCTCCTTTCTCTCATAACTTTTGGCAGGCTACTGTAAGTGAAACGGCAGAGCCTGGCCTTGGGTACCGCCACCGTTTCAATGACATTTGTGCCTTGCTGTTTCTTCCGCTCACCTTCTAAGTTGTAGAGCATTGAATATTAAAGTAGCTGCCATTTAATTACCATTTTTAGTGTTAACATGCTTGTTTCAACTCTCATGTTCAATTAAAAGATGAATGAATCATTTTCCTTTTTAATAAAATGTGAAATGTATCCCAATTTTGAAGCCGCTTAAAAACTAATTGAGCTAGAATTGTGCCAGCCAGTTCAAATAGCATATTTGTCATAGGTAAATAATTCCTGGGTTTTAAAAACAGTTTATAATTTATATTATTTTCAACTACAGCCAGCATTATGTAAATGCTACTGGTGTTCTACAATGCCAGTGAGATTCATTTTAATAGGGTGTAATTTCAAGAGTTTTTAAGACTTCATTGTGACCAAATTATAGAATATTAACAAAAACTTAGTTGAAGAGAATTTATTGAGTGTTTATTACATGCCAGACACCATGCCAAACTTAGATTATTTTCTATTGATGACACCCAATAACCTTTTTTTTAAATTTTATTTTTAATAAAATTATACATATTTAAATTCTATAGCATCATAATTTATATATATGTGTGTATGTATATAAACACACATATAGTGAAATGATTACTATAGTCACATTAACATATCTCCTCGCACAGTTACCATTTTTTATTGTGATGAGATCACCAGAAATCTACTCTATTAGCAAATTTTGGTAATTCAGTATATTATTAACTATAATCACCATGCTGTACATTAGATCTCTAGACTTATTCATCCTATATAACTTCAACTTTGTACACTTTAACCAACGTCTCTCCCCGGTAACCACTGTTCTAATCTCTACTTCTACAAATTTGACGTTTTTTTTTAGCTTCCACATATAAGTGACATAATGTAGTTTTCATCTTTATGTATCTAATTTATTTCACTTAGCATACTGTCCTCCAGGCCCATCCATGCCATCACAAATGGCAGGATTTCCTTCTTTGTAATGGCTGAAGAATATCCCATTTTATATATATGTACCACAAATTTTTTAGCCATCCATCTGTGGACAGGCACTTAGATTGTTTCCGACCTGACTATTGTGAATGCTGCTGCAATGAACATGGGAGCCCAGATAGCTCTTCAAGGTACTGATTTAACTTCTTTTGGCAAAATACCCAAAAGAGGGATGGTTAGATCATAAGGTAGCTATATATTTAGTTTTTACAGAAATATACACAGTGGATTCCATAATGCCTACACCAACTTAATTCCCATCAGCAGTGTACAACAGTTCCTTTTTCTCTACCTCCTTTTGTCTTCTGGATGACAGCCATCTTAACAGGTTAACGTTAGATTTCATTGTGGGTTTGCATTTCCCTAATGTTAGTGATGTTAATCTTTTCATTATCCCTGTATTCCTTCTTTGGGGAAAAAAATGTCTCCTCAGATCCTTCGCCGATGTTTTCATCTGGTATTGTGTGTGTTTTTGTTATTGAGTTGTGTCACTTCCTTATATATTGTGGGTATTAACCCCTTATCAGATAGATGGTTTTGAAATATTTTCTGCCAATGTGTAGGTTGCTTTTTCATTTTGTTAATTGTTTTCTTTGCTATGCAGAAGCTTTTTAGTCCGATGTAGTATGACTGACTTATTTTTGCTTTTGTTGCCTGAGCTTATGGAGACACCCATAATCTTTTTTATTCAACTTCAAAATAGTTTGTATTTTTCCCTATGGTCCCTTTTCACAATCTCTACACCAGAATATGCAGAGTCCCAACTTAGCATGTGTTGGCAGAGCTATCATTTCACGTGTGTGGCATGTACTTGTCCTTAAACCATCCTAGGAACTGATAAGGGGAGATTTGTCACCTCCCTATGTCGTATTCTTGTTTGTCTTTTGTTTGTTCTCCTGACCAATCTCAGTGCGTGCTAGCTGCCAGAAGGCAGGGAAGTTTCACTTTCAGACCTTTATCCAAAGAATGAATTCGAAATGAAAATATCAAAAACGTTGTTCCTCTAGGGCATTTTTGTGGCATGAAGACCTAGGCAGAGTTCTTGTGGGGTCCCATTAGAAAAATAATGATCTTTGAGGCCAACTTTTATGAAAAAAGTGAAAAATATATGGGATTCAGATATTTAATATTTTAGGATGTTCAGAACATTGGGGTTACTTACAGAAGATTTCTAATTGGAATAAATAATATACTTCAGTAAAAACAAACAATTATTTTGAAAAGTATAAATTTGTGTCTGGTATTTTGGTGAATATACATTTAATAACTGCATATTATATTCAACATATATTTGTTTAATACTGTCTGACAGGTATTGTACTGTGCTGGAGTGAACAAAATCTGAAAAACAAATGGTTAGTAAATAGTTTGAACTGCACACATCACACACATACACATACAAAGTAGTTCATGGTTATTGGCAGTCTAAATTCTAAATTACTTACATTGTTTATGTTAATAACCCTTCGGTAGTTTGTACAGTTTTAAATTTTGCCTTGGATGGAGTCACTTTTGGAGGTAACTAGACATATAAAAGTATTAGTTATTTAAAACGTGGCTATAGAATAATTCTACCACTGTGGTGCCAAGCAGTGAAGGTTCAGGTTCTTGCACTCTGCAAATGAGGGACTGCATTCCATTTCATGCAATCTCTCTGGTGGTCTGTTAGGATGGTCAGTCACTGATTGGACGGACAGTGGAGAATTTTCCACTTGCACTCTGCAGGCAGGGGTGCAAAGGTACCTTCCATTTTAAATGACATTCAGCTCCAATTGGGTTGCGATAGGAAGGAGATAATTTTCTTTCTTCAGGTTGAAGATTTAAAACATGAGCATGTTTGCATCCTATTTAATGTGGGTGCTCATTAAAGAAGACTGCTAGAGAAAGCTCTCAATACTAATTTCTTTCAATGATGGCGTTTGTGTTGTGCTTGTTACTCATAAAAAGATGTATCTTAATAAATCACTGTTAAAAACAAGACAACAGGCCCCAAATGGAGTTGCTTATGCTAAGCCCCTTGTCCCCAAGCTGAGACTAAATTACCGTTTTGACTCTGGAAGAAATGGAACCTAAACCAGTTAGTCAGGACTGTCACCTGACTAGCACTAGTGAGGTCATCTGCCGGATAGAGCCCTGCGGTGACCTGAAGGAAAGTAACTTTGTAAAAACCAACCCACATTTTGCCTAGTGTAATTTCCCTGCTGCCTGTGAAAGCCTTTTATTTCGGAGAGCTCCTCTGAACTTCCTCCTTTCTGCTAGACCAAATGCTGCCCAATTTAAATCAATTTTTGCTCAAACAACCTCTTAAAAGTTTTTATGCCTCAGTTTATTTTTCAACATCACTGATCTGGTTTCTGCCATAATAAAACTAAGAACATTTAGTGCTCAGATCATATAACCTAAAATTTAAAAATTAACTTTTTTTATTATCAGACTTCTTAGGGTGACATTGGTTAACTTTTTAAAAATGTTCAAGTCTAAAAATTGCTAGTATCTTAGTGCTACCGAGGGTAAAGGCAAACGCAGAACGCTCTGTAGGTTACTGGTAGTTTTCAGTAGTCAAAAAATGTGACAGAACTTACAAACCGGAAGTCCTCTTCATTGTTTCACTGAAAGCTCCTGCCATCATCTCCGTGGTGTCTGTGTGTGGTGGGATAGGATGGTGACAGTGCTCTCTACTTCCTATGTTCCAACCCCTGTTAAGGGTGACCCTTTCGTCGCTGAAAAAAATTTTCTTCTCGTCCCACTGCTGAATATTGTGCGCAAAAATTAGGCCAAAATACAGAAGGGAGCAATGACAGTTGCATTTTATGTTAGTTTCTTCCTACCTACCCTATGAATGAACCTAAAAAAACTAAATAACTAACAAAACTTGCAGAAAACATGTTGGGGCACCCAGCCCCCACAGTCAATTTGGTCAGCACCCGCACCGAAAGGGTTAAACAATGTGTTACTTGAAAGTGTACCCTGGTTTTTCATATGATGGTGAGAAGTTGGTGGAGACAGGCTTTTGTCATTAAATATAAACGCACTTATCATATTAGTTACATTGTTGTTTTTTACGTTGAGAAAGACATAGACACCCCTGACCCCTTGTAAGTGTAGAGGAAACTTGGTTGTCCAACTGAATCCTTTTATTTAATCATAATAGAATTTGCCTGTTCAGGTAGACACTGTATCATACAGCTTTCCTCATGGAAAAAAGGGAAGTCAGCAATGACGTGTGTATAAAAGTGATGAATGAAATACCTGTCTTAACTTTTGAAACAAAATGGCGTGCTCTAATGAGCTGGTCCATGGATGTGTCCATGACCTAGCACTGACCAGAGAACAACAGGGAAGGAACATGAACTCCTTAATGACCACACAAAGCAGATCCATTTAGCCAATTAGGACTGGTCACTTCGTGAACATTCCGTAAGAGTGAAACATATGTCTGTTATCTTTCTTTTTTCTTTATGTGGGTAGTTCCTCAGCTGGGAATCAAACCCAGGCAGCAGTGCTGACAGTGCTGAAGCCCAGCCACTACACCCCCAGGGAGCTCCATCTGTTATCTTTAAGGTACTATATTTTTGAATTCTGTTATATCAGTTTACCCTAGTGCTCAGGGGATACTGACTCACTGGATAAGCTACATTAAGGGACACCTGGTTAAATAAGACACCTTATCTGCCAACAAGAAATGATGGTCTTATCTTGGTCCCACCCATGAAGACCCATAGAACCACTTATTTTCTCTTCAGTTATTTTCTCAGCATTCTTGTAACATCTGGAGCAGCCCCTCTTGAGAAGTTAGTGGGAAAACAGCGTTTGGCAAGATGTAGTGAGTAGATGAAAGCAGAGATTATTTCTTGCCTTTTTTAAATTGACCAAGAGGTTGGCTTTCTAGGAATTGGAGAGGGTAATGTATGTTTGAATCATCTTGCTGATTCACCACCTTTGTAGTATGCTTTGTCCCATTTTCAGTGGCACCGTACATTTTCTCATTTAAATCAGTCTTTCCCAAGTCATTGGAACAAGATGAAGGAAACTTTTTCTTCTATTTTCTGTACTGTCAAATTACTACTATCCGCATTATTAGAGAATGGTTAGCAGTTTACTTCAGTTTCTCCACTCTTTTGTGGAATCTCCTACCCTCGCCCCCCCTCCCCCGCAAAGATTTCCAGAAATAAGAACACTCTTAAATTCCCAGATAACAGCAGACCTATGCTACTAAAGGCCTGGGTTATCCTGATGAGCTAAACAGATGAGAAAAAAATATCTTTGAAAGTTTTCTATTTATTATATGCTTTAAATTCTTTTAAAATGCTCCATATTTCTCAGGGTGTGTGTGTGTGGGGGGTAGTTCAGAAACTTGAAATTGATGAGAATGTTTTGGGATGGGCGGGTTTGAAACCACATCGTTAGCGTATTTCTTGGCATTGAGATGAACCAGCAGGGTCAGTTAGCCTGCAATGAGACACTTAGGATGCATTGACTTCCCTCAAAGTGTTTATTTTCCCTGAAATGTCACAATATCTCAAGAGCATGCAAGTTTTCCAACTTTGAGGTGAAACCTGCCTGTCATCACAACTTTTCGTTTTCCTCAAGAGGGAAGTGTGTGTGCAAATGCTAAGGATTTGTTTACTAGCTTGCAGCAGGGTGATAAAGTGGGGAGTACATAACATCATCCATCTCAAAGCTTGAATTTGATTTTACAAGCTCTGCTTTAGCTCACAATAATTACTGATACATATTTACTCAAAATAATGGATCACTTTTAAAAATGCTTATTTATATACGAAAAATCTGTCATTCTGGGTCAGGACTCATTACTTTCCCCAGCTGTCCTTGTTGATGTAACTGATCCTATTATTTGAAGGGCTGGAATAAAATGCTAAGGACTTACAAAGTGACCCTGTTGCATCCCATACAACTATTGTTTATTTACTGCAATGAGTTTCTCAAACTGCCACTTACAAGAAGTATTCTGTATTTTCAGATTTAAACCTATGACATTTAATACACAGATTGGGACTGTTAGGGCTGGACTTGACATCTTCATGTAGTAGAAAATAAGAGTGACCATCCCTGTGTTGTTCAGTTTCTGAAGTGGCTGAAGCACTGCTATTATGGCCTTCCCATGCAGGCATTCCGGGATACATAGTCTGGGGTGAGGGTTACATGCAAAGTGCCAGTGCTGCAAATAATCCTCTCTTCAGGGATCCTCTCTCTCTCCGTTTATCCATTGGTCTGTCGATGGGCAGTTAGGTTGTTTCCCTGTCTTGCTATTGTAATGAGTATGACAACAAACTTGGTGCTGCAGATGTTTCTTTAAGGTAGTGTTTTTATTTCCTTTATATATATACTTAGGAGTGGGATTACTCAATCACATGGGAATTATGTTTTTAATTTCTTGACAAACCTCCACACCATTCTTCATAGAGGCTTTCCAATTTAAATTCTCCCCGACACTTGGACGTTTCTCTTTTCTCCACGTCATTGCCAATATTCTCGCTCCTTTTTGGTAACAGCCATTCTACCCAGCGTGGGGTAACACTGCATGGTGCTTTTGATTTGCATTTCACGGATAATTCAGGTGTTGAATACACCTCTATGTTCTTTCCATACACCTCTGTGTTCTCTTTGGACAAATGTTAATTCAAGTTCTTTGCCTATTATGTTTATTGAATTGTTTTTATTTATTTTTTTGTTACTGCATTGTAGTGTTCCTTATATAACTTAAGACATTAATCCCCCATCAGATAGATGGTTTGCAAATATTTTCTGCCACTGTGTAGGCGTCATTTAATTTTGCTGTTATTTCTTGTGCTGTACAGAACCTTTTTTGCTATAGTTTCAGTTGCTCATTGTTGCTTTTGTTGCTTGTGCTTTTGGTGTCATATGCAAAAACAACACTGCCAAAATCAGTGTGGAGGGCCTTTTCCCCTAAGTTTTCTTCTTGTAGTTTTGTAGTACTGGATATTACCTTTAAGTCTTTAAACAATTTTGTGTTAATTTTTGTGAGTGATTTAAGATAAGGATCTGCTTCCTCACTTGCGCATGGCTTTATCCACTTTTCCCAGCATCATTTATTGAAGAGTATTATTTTTTGTTCTCCTCTTCACAACTCCCTTGTAAAATGTTAGTTGACCATATATGAATTGGTTTATTTCTGGAATCTCTATTCTGCTCCATTGCTCCATGTGTCTGATTTTATGCCAGTATCATACCGTTTTAATTACAAGGACAGGCTGATAAATTTTGCCTCCAGTGTTATATTTTTTGTTATTTTAAATGTATCTAGATACAAACAGTTCTGGGTCGTCACACCGTGTCTCCCCTCCATCATCCCTGACCTTGTGCACACAGATGCTGACACTATTCACCCAGTGCACATTGAAATGGAAGTGTTCAGACACTAGGTTCAATCAGCGCGCTGTCACTGAGTTCCTAACAGTGCAAAAACTTCCTCCAATTTTAACAAATTTTTGAAAAAGAAGGTGAGGACTTCTTAAAGAAGAATATTACAGGTGATGAAACTTGGGTCCATCGTGATGACCCCCAAAACAAAAGACAGTCCATGGAATACCCCCATAAGGGATCCCCTCAGCCAACACAATTCAGAAGTCTGACCTCGGCTGGGAAGGTCACGGTGACTGCATTTTGGTGTGACCACTCTTCCATGTTGATGCGCACTGGGTGGACAATGGAAGCAGCTGTGTGTGCAAGGTCAGCAGTGATGCAGGGGAGACGCCATGTGACCACACAGAACTGGTTGTATCCAGATGTGTCTCACGTGACCAAAAAAAAAGTACAGTGGGGGCCCAGTGGATCAGCCTGCCCTGTAGATGCATCTTAATCTGACATCAGAATCAATCAATCCATGAAACACGAGCTTCCATTTCTTACTTAGCTTCCTGGGAAATGTAATCACTGCCACAAAAGATGTGTCAGCTTCTCGCCTTTTCAGAGAGGACTGGAAAGCATGCTCCTCCTGTCAGTGACAGGAGTTCATCCGTTTCACAAGAGGCAGCAAAGCACACCCCTTAGTGCACCACCATGAAGCATTTATCACTCCGCTGCAGCGTTCAGAGCACAAACCTGAGCAGGCCGTCCTCGCCCTGCGCCCCGCGCTGTGCTCCTGAAGCTACAGCTCCTCAGGCCGATGGGTGTGCAGGGGTGCCCACCGGGGCCTGCGTTCCTCACGCGTGTCGGTGTCATGAGCGACACCGAGCAGCGGCAGACTCCAGGAGGGCGGGGAGCACGACTGAAGGCGCCACCACTGCGAGGGGTTAAAAACCAGTCTTAAGGGCATTATTTGTCAGGTGACAAAACCGGAATGCAGACAAGCGAGTAGTGTATCAATCCTCAAATACTGCTTAATCCACGGGGGCTGTCCGGAAAGTCTCCAGCCGGGTAATAAGAAAAGTAGACGCATTTCTGGCTGGGGCTTTTCCTTACAGCCCTCCTGTACCTAATGGACCAGGAGTTTCGTTTGCTTCCTCCTGTCCTCTGTGTTTTCCTCTCAGTTATTTAAAAATTAAATTGGTTTGGCTCGAAATTGAATCTCTGAAGGCTTTAATTCTTCATAAAAATAAAATTTATCAAAAAGTTATGAAAAGTTACTTTAAAAGTTAAAAAACTATGGTGTCCATTTTAAATTTACTTAAGTTGATTATATAACAGCATGCCTCCGTTTAGGAAATGTAAGGAAGTATCTGGTAGTAAAGGGCCATGATGCATGCAGCTTACTGTGAAGTATGTAGATAGGTGTATGTAGGTACAGGTATAGGTTTAGGTGTAGGTATAAGTATGGGTAGGTATAGGTAAAGGTATGTGTAGGTATAGGTATAGATTTAGGTATAGGTAAAGGTATGTGTAGGTATAGGTACAGGTCCAGGTACAAGTACAGGTACAGGTCTAGGTAGGTATAGTTAAAGCCTAAGCAGTGAAACGGTGAATGGGGGTGAGTGAGGGGTGCAGGGGAATTCATTGAACTACTCTCCTTTATTAAGTTAACTGTCAGTGGTGAGTGGTGCCTGCGACCCAAACTGGCCAGGCCACAGTGCGAGCATTGAGTGACCTAGCCGCCTGGGCTCCCTCCCACCTCCACCCTTCCCCCACCCC
>PVJL010019632.1:0-13481 GCA_004026885.1 Lyroderma lyra | reverse complement strand
CCTTTACGCTTGAGAGGTTTGCTGGGTACATCGATACAGAGCTTCCTTACTCTTTTCAGTGGCCACACAGTGTTAGAGTTCACATACTGGATTTTGCCTTGTGTAAGGCAGCCCTGTGTACAATGCAACCCTGTATACAATGCAACCCTGTGTACAATACAGCCCTGTGTACAATGCAGCCCTGTGTACAATGCAACCCTGTGTACAATGCAACCCTGTGTACAATGCAGCCCTGTGTACAGTGCAGCCCTGTGTACAGTGCAGCCCTGTGTACAATGCAGCTCTGTGTACAATGCAACCCTGTGTACAATGCAGCCCTGTGTACAGTGCAGCCCTGTGTACAGTGCAACCCTGTGTACAGTGCAGCCCTGTGTACAATGCAACCCTGTGTACAATGCAGCCCTGTGTACAATGCAACCCTGTGTACAATGCAACCCTGTGTACAATGCAACCCTGTGTACAATGCAACCCTGTGTACAATGCAGCCCTGTGTACAGTGCAGCCCTGTGTACAATGCAGCCCTGTGTACAATGCAACCCTGTGTACAATGCAACCCTGTGTATAATGCACACTCACGTTTTTGACCCAAATTTTCAGGAGAAAAAACCTTTTGTTTCAAGTTTTTAATTCAAATTTTTATTTGTTTATCTTTAGGTACTTTTTTTTTGTATTATAAAGAAATTTTAGCATTTATTTTTTAACATATTATGGCACAAGAAATTTTATGTAGCAAATAATTACAAAACACAAGAACTCAAACAAGTTATAAGAAATTTTTATATAAAAAAACCAATTATCCTATTCCAGGGTGTTATTTCACACATGGATATCGTTATTGATTTCTAAAGTTACACTTTTAACTCATAAGCATAAATAAAAGAATTAAAAACATTTATATAGATATGGAATTAGCACCACCCAAGTAGGAGGTGCATCCTTATTTTTCCCTCACAAATATGGGCAAAAAAGTGCGCATTATACACGGCAGACCACAGTAGTTGCAGCTGAAATGCGTTTGACCATTAACACACACACTCTCTTCCGGGGTTCCAGCTGTCCACTGTCACAGCCGTGAGGCTGGGCCATCCTGGGATTCTCAGGGGGAATGGGCTGCACAATGTACAAGGACCGTCCGGAAAAATCCAGCCATAAGTGCCTCTGTTTTTCCTATCACATGGCTGGATACTTTCCGGACAGCCCTCGTATATTTGGACGGATCTGCTAACTCATGCTGGTACAGGAGAGTTTTGATACCAAAGATACCGAAGGTTAACTAAGATATATTTACTTGTGAGGGAATTTTGTGTAAGGGGCACTAGCTTTGGGGGAGAAATTATAGTTATCACCATGGACTGCAATGCTTTGTGATTTTTAAAGCAATTTTTAGCTTTGTTTCAACCAGGTATGTAAATGTACGTAACCATTTTAGAATTTTTGTTGCTGAGTGGTCATTATTTATATAACAACATCACATGAGGTTGGACAATTAAGTTCACAAACTCATTCTAGAAAAAGTGCTCCATACCTCATTGTTAAATATCACTGCGGTCACCTTCCAAGGACTCCCCTTGGGAAGCTGTGCACTGACGCCAGCCCCTGGTACGCCCTTCAAACCAATTTTGGAACTCTTTTTCTGGAGTGGCCATCAGAGCTGTGGTTGTGCCCCAAATCTGACAATTAAGTTCATGAACTTTGCCACTCCGCGCTTACGTTGGCAGCACTGTACAAAGAACACGGTGAGGTGTCATCACCTTCGCAAGGTTACGACGACAGCTGTCATGGCCATTCCAGAGACGGAGTTCCAGAAGTGCTTTGAAGGGTGGGTTAGGCGCTGGCGTCACTGCACAGCTTCTCAAAGGGAGTCCTTGGAAGGGGACCATAGTGACATTCAGCAGTGAGGTGTGCAGCGCTTGTTCTAGCGTGAGTTCGTGCAATTGTCTGACCTCTATATCTGTTAAAGATTTCATCTAGTATTTCTTATTATTATTTCATATTTGTAATTAGTAAGTACTATATTGGTTGGCACAGTACAGAAAATAGTGTCAAACTTATAAATTCATCAAATTAATTAGATATTAAAATTCTGTGTTCAAAATTTCTGCTTGTATTTTTCTCCATTTAAGTGCTGCTAACATTTGTTGTGGTTGTTGTTTCTTAACCGGTAAATACAGAAGTTGGATTTCTAATGATACAGAAGGATAAAGAACATCAACCAAAATATTGATATTACCTCACTTTTTGTATTAAAGAGCTTAAAAATGCAAACAGTGAAGGAAGATCCGAAAGCATTTGAGACTCCCTACAGCTGTGACGCAGCCTGCGATTCATGTTTTAGGGGTCACAGCCCTCTTGAAATGGAAGTGCTGCCCCAGCACCACAGTATTCTGTGAGGGAAGGAGGGTGACCGTGGTCTCGGGGCTCCTAGACCAATGACACAAAAGGAAAAACGGAGTTGATCGTGACACCGTGTTCTGGGGGAAGCCTTAAATGACAGGGCGAGGAATTGTTACTTCCTAGAGCCACACGGCACGTACCTACAGAACTGGTCTAAAGGCCCAGTAATTGTTGCTATGGGAACTGAAACCTCCTTTCTTGACATATGTTCGTTAGACTTTTCTGCAGCAAAAATTATTTAACCCAATTTTGGTGCTCTAATGTTGTTTCCTTGTTTAAAGGCAAAAGTTGAATGCATTTAGGAGACACTGCTACTGTCATTCACGAGATAGCAATGTACTGGTTGATGCCCATTGGGAAACCATCGTCGACTTGTAGTAGCTGGAGGTATCCTGACACACTTCTAGCTTGAATCCTTCTTTTAAACCTTCATGCAAAGCTCCGGTCTGTCTCTGAAATTGTTAGTAAATAGTAAACACTCTGTCCCTGTCTCACCAGCCTGTCATTTATTTATAAATACCTGAAATATTTTAACATTAGGATACTTCATGTTATTTCATGTGAATAAATATTTGAAGGTTAACTATAGTCAGTCTCTCTGCACCACTTAATTTTAATGTCCAATAAATTATTTTAATTCTTGATAAAAACAGTTGGGAAATTTGGTTTAAATTATTGTCACAGAAAATTCTTATCAACACATGTCAAAAATGTGAAGTTCTAGTTTATATGCCAAGGTAATTGAGGGCTAGACTGCCTTATCCTGAGCACAGCCATTATCAACTGTTTCTCCCATCGATGACTTCTTTCTTATTTGTGCTACTTACAGGAATTTATTGCCTGCCAATCACACACTTACCTTAGAATACTTTAAGGGGTATAAATATTTCTTAGACCCAATGTCCTACTCAAGGACACTTTTGAGATTTGTCCAGATCTCCTTCAGCTTTCACTGTATTGTCAGCTATCAGATGATAGGAAATGAGGTCTGCACCCCGACATCTCAGCACCTATGGCTCAGAGAACCTTAGCTGAGGAAGTAAGATGAGCACAGAGTGATGTCTGTGACTATGGGGAGAGTCATCACTTTGTGGTTAAGTGAAGCTGCATACAGTTCACTGCAGTTATACTAACGAGTCTGCTTTCTCTAGGAAATAATGTAACAGTGAAAGAGCCCTCTGACTCAGGTGGGTCTTAACTCTGCTTGCAAACCTTTCCTATAACCCCCTTCCTTCATGAAATACTGTGGTATTGATAAATGTGCCTCCACCTACTACTGCTGAGGATTGTTAAAAATCAAACTTTTAATTGGAGAAATATTATAGCCTATTTTTTGCTTCCACTCGGTTCCCTTGGAAACTTGTGTTAAGAGTGAGAACACCGTTAAGGGAATTCAAATGTATGTTAACATTTCTTTTATTTATCTTGGTTTAGTCCTGTGTTTTCATAGTTTTAAAGTAATCTTGTGATATTGTATACATGGGAAAATAACATGATTGTTCTGAGTTTAAAAAGCTGGGTACAAAAACCATATAGTTTCTTGACATTTTGAGTATGAAAGAGGATTTATTACTTTATCTTACTATAGCAGTCTTCAAACTGTTTTAAAAACAGAATTTAACTGAGTAAATCTGGAGATCTAATTAGCTTTATTGAACAATTCAGAAGTCAGGCCGCCCCTCATCAGCAAGCGGATAAACACTGGGAGGGCTTATGCAGGCTTTTATAGAAAGGAGGGCGGGCCAGGGAAGTCATGGCAAAGGAAAACTGAAAGTTCGTTGGGAGAAATCAAGAGTTCTAGTGATAACGGCTTTTCATTGGTTGAGCTGTAGCATTTCCATTGGTTAGGCTTGTTGTTGGGCAAGAAGAACACCTTCCTGCAGCTGCACTTCCTGTTTGACGTGGGGCGGTGGGCTGGGACGCCGCCTACAGGGCTTCTGACTCTAGTTTCAGTTGAGGTTTCCTTTATTTTCACAAAACTGAGGTGCTCTTTCTTCCAATGCATCAAGGGTTGTTTGTTGTTTTTTTTTAATTTTTGTGGCACATATGATATGAGATAGTTTTAAGGAAATTAATTTTCTGATTTTCAGTTTCCTGTGTGCTTTTTCCTAAAATACATTAATTTGAGGAAGTGTCTGAGCTAGGCGTGCACATCTCTTTCCTCCTCCGTTCTTGTCCTTGCCCTTTTCCAGCTTTACAAAGCAGACGTGGGCCTCGTTCCTCCTGCCATGAATCTTGGTACGTTGCCCAGGTGGAAAAGGGCTATCAGAGAAAGACACATCCCAGAATATTTGTCTGACCGTTGACAAAGGTAATGAGTAATGGATAGGTAAAAATTATTCTTGGTTTCCAATTTCTGGCTTTCAACATAATTCAAAGAAGAGATAATAGAGTTATCAGTATATTCAAAAAGTACTTTTTGATGGTACAGTCTCAGTGATTTTTGAAGGAGTTCCAAGAATTGAGGGTCATTGCTGAAACAAAATGCTTACATCATCATCCACTGATTAATGTAATCGAAGTTTCCTCCTGCTTATGGCTATTAAAAAAGTCATTGGTGCTGAACTGTTTCCTTCACCAAAAAATAATCCATGAGTACATTAATGAATTGGACAAAAACCTCTACCCATCTCATTAATAGATACATTTCCAATTAAAATTTAATGTTCATTTTTAATACTCATTCATCAAAATTTATAACACACTTATACTTTAGGCTCAATGACGTTCCTCTAAGAGTAGTGATAATTTATTCAAGTGGAAATGCTTTTATCACTTAGAACCTTTATGCCACAGAAATTAAAAAATACATTTCCGACTGTATATACGTCCTGGTACGTATGCATGAGGATGTGTGTACAAGGGCTGTCCAGAAAGTATCCAGCCATGTAATGTGAAAAACCGAGGTGTTTGTGGCTGGATTTTTCCCAGACAGCCTTCACGTGTGAATGTACAGAGAAGGAGGAAGTCCGTTAGAGTGGGATATGGCTTGGTAGAGGAAGGTGGAAGGGAGGAACAGCACAAATAATGCACTACTGTGTCTTCAATGGATGCTGGCTGGTACCAAATTGGTACCGCATTTAGATTCCAGGTAATCCACGTAGGGAGTGAAATACAGTAGTTTTATCTCAAAATGTCCATTGAAAATTGTATAATACAAGACTTTAGGGCCTTTGCCACTATTAAACTTACGGAAAAGAATTTTTAGATGTCATCTTAAAAACGGGCAACGTAATTGTTTTCCCGAACCTTATTAAAAACGCGGGGACAGAGAGCGCTCGAAGACCAGTGCCACCTACGCACGTTCCATTGTTCATCACTGTGGTGTGATACAGCAGAAGGTACAACAAACCACAGCACTTAGCCCTCCTCCTGGTTGGGAAAGGGACGTGGCGAGCAAGTGGAGAGGCGGTTGAAATGTGTTCCGGAAAACTTCCTGGCACCTGGGTCTGATCCTGTCACTGCTCGGGTCACACCCGGTGTGACTGGGTCTCCAGAGGGAAGCCGCAGCCGGCTCTCGGCCCACCTGTCCCTCGCAAACCCTGGGGGCTTTCTCTCCGCTCCTCCCCCTGCACCCCCTTCCTCCTGTTTCAGGGAGGGCTGCGCGGACCCAGATGACTGAGCCGGAAGACGGGGGCTCCTGCTGGCAGGGTGATGCTTGCATGGAAAGAGGGGTTCATCAAACTGACCCCTAAATTGAGGTCACATGCCTCCTCCCCGACTCAGACCAAGCTTGAGAGACTCGCCTGACCTTCCTCAGCCAGGCACGTGTTGGGGACCAGCGGCGCCTGCCCTTACTCCTGTCATTTGTCCCTGACATCTGTGTCCAGTTCATGACAGCACCCCGCTTTCGGCGCGTTGTCGCCAGCCCCGCAGCGTGTGTGGGACTTTCTTGTTCGAGGTGAGGGAGGCCGACGTGGCACGTCTCCCACTTCTGTGTTTGTGATTTCGCGCTCCTCAAAAACACCTCCTGTTTTCTCTCCCCTTCTCCAAACAGAACGGCCCTTCCTCGCAGCCGGGAATGTCTGAGAGGGGCAGCACGCGGGGCCGGCTCGGGCGGAGCAGGGTGAGCCGAGCGCTCCTGCCTCCAGCCTTCTTTGGGGGAGGCTGCTCGGGTGTTGCCCAGGCTGTTGGGTTTCTTCCTGCTGAGTCTCGAGGGCTCGCTCTGTTCTGGACGCAGGAGCCTCTTTGGGAATGTGACTGCAAATGTCCTCCCTGGGGTGGGGGCGGGGGGCCGTGCTGTCCTTTCGTTCTGTGCACGGTCTCTTCTGCAGGGACAAACTTTCAGTTGTCGACCCGTCTGTTTTGAGTGAGATGGTGCTCTTTCTTTTATCGGTGACGTGCTGTTACGTGTTTTAGACGTTCCCCGAAGTGGGAGATGCCACGCTGCCAGCAGATACGCAGTGTAATTCCGGTGTGTTCCAGTGCTGTGGGAGGTGTCCCGCTGGGTACAGGCCGGGCCTGCATTAGTGGCCCCTGGAAAAGGCTCACCGATGTCACGCTGACTGAGTGTGCTCCGATGAGTGTGTAACGGGGTCCCAAACCACGGGGTTGGAGACAGCAGTCACCTGGAAGCCAGACTCCTGGTCCCAGCACTGAGCAGCATTCTGTTTTGTCACGTGCAGAATGGGGGCAACAGCTCCCTCTGGAGGAGTGTCGTGAACACCACGTATTCACGTGTGGGGCCAGGGGGCCACTGGCCCATCCTCAGCGCCAGGGTGGTGCTGGGCATGAAGGAGGAAGGGCCCTCTGCGGATCAGCGTCAGAGACTAGGGCCCGGTCAGGACCGCCGAGGATGGGCCCCCGCCGCCCCCCGCCCCCCCGAGCAGAAGCAGCGGGACCCCCAGCTGTGCGTGCAGGGCCTGGTGGGAGGAGGCATAGGTGAAGGGGTGAGGCTCAGGAGGGAACTGGCCGAGCCTGCAGCCGGGCTGAGTCCCGGGGCCTGCGCGCCCGACAGACCGCTCCCCGTCACCGGCCGATGGAGGGCGCGGATGGGCGGCTTAGATGCGAGACTGCGCCTGGCGCCGCTCTGAGCTCTGGTGGCCTTGCTGTGGCCACCAGATTCCCTGGGCCTGCGCTGGCCGGAAACTGGCATTCCACGCCCGGTTTCTCCGTCTCCGGCAGGAAACATTTGCTCTGCACAGTGCTGCCTTCAGACAGGTTTCTGAATCCTTTGTTGTTGACGACATTGGATTTGTAATTGCGTTATTTACTTCAACAATTTTTGAAGGAACACGAGCACATTGTACGGGTTTGGAGAACGTTGGAAAGTAAAAGGAACAACGTGACAGTCAGTTGTAATCTCACCCCCTGAACGGGCCACTGGTGCTCCGTCCTGTGCTCTGAGAGCATGCCACTTCTCCTGTCCTGTGGATTGTGTCACTGATGGCTGACCCCCACACTGAGAAGCCAGGAGGTTGTCGTCTTTCCCGGCCCTCCTTCCCCGCCAGTATTACCAAATGAAAAGTCTAAACCCGGGGTATGTTTTTAGAAGATGTGCAGTATTCCTGATACTTCATAGCTGAACGCAAAATGTCCCAAACGCTCCCCTCATTGCCTACCCTCCCTGGATGTAACTGTGTGTAACTACATAGAGACTTGGCTGCCTCGCTGTATTCATGTGAACAGATAAATATATATGTAAAATGAATATATGTGTAAGTGTCCCTATTCGGATTGCTAAGATAAATACGATCATGCTAGGCACAATGTTCTGCAATTCATGCTTTCTCTTCAATGTGCCAAATAGAGCTTTCCATTTTAACATGCATGCATACACATCTTCTTTGTTCCTTTTTAACAAAGACTTTTTATTTGGAAATAATTTCAAACTGGAGGAAAATTTCAAGAGAAGAATAGTGGAAAGCGCACCCCTATGTCTCACCCGCACGTGCCCCCTGCCACCGCCTCGCCCCATTTGCTCTGTTGGTTGAGCTCCTGCTCGCCGTAAACACACGGTATGTGTGTGTCATGAATCCCCTGAGCGTCACTTCCTGTGTCATTGCACTTTGTCTCTGAAGTCTTCAGTATGTTTTTCCTAAGAGTAGGGATATTTGGTTTATAATCACAGTACAGCTACCGCCTTCAATTTAACATCAATACACAGTGTTTGCCCTGCCACCCGCATGCCAGGCTTGTCACCACCCCCAATAATGGCATTTTCCCCTTTGGTACAGTGCAGGATCAGGTGTTGCATTTCGTTTCGTTAGTCCCCTTACTTCCCTGCATTTACTTGCATAATATAAATTAGTGTGGCTGCATTGTAACCTGCTAACCATTCCCCTGTTGATGGATTCAGAGTTCTTTTTTATTCAGGTATAAGCAAAGCTATAACAGTTATCCTTGCATACTCTTCTTTTTGAATATGTGCAATTGCTTAATATGAGGAATTGCTGACTCGATGAATATTCATGTACTACTCTGGAGATCCGTATTTAATAATTCAAATTTTAGCAACTCTTGATGTTTTCCACTCTGGTGAAGAGTTGTCATACCACTGTTTCAATTAAAATTCCAAGATTACTAGTAAGGTTCAAAATTCTTACATAATTGTATTTGCTATTAGTACTTATGTGATGATTAGGTATTATTTCCTATCCTTTTCCCATTTTTAAAGTTGTGCTATTGTATTTTTTCTCTTATTGGAGGATGGATAATTGGTTGTGAACTGATACCCTTGGATTTTCTACGTAGATAAACTGTAAGTTTTAATATTATTTTTCCCTCTCTAACGTTGATACACCTAATATCTTTACCTTATTGCATGGTTTAGGACAGGTTGCACTGTGTTAAATACTACAACAATCATGAATTTCTTTCTTTTATTTTTTGACTCTAATAAAATGATTTTAATCATATAATGATTGTTTCCCTTTAATCTTACTTTAGAAATTATTTAAAAAATCAGGAATGGCGTTGAAATGTATTAAATGCCATTAATTCAGTGCGTGGATGAGTAGGTTTCTCCCCCTTTAATGCCTTTTGAATGAAACAATTCATATTCTAATATTGAATCGTTTCTTAAGTTCAGTTACGATGTATTGTTTTAATACACTGCTGCACTCAGCTTGCTAATATTTTTTCGAGAATTCGTGCATTGTCGTGGTGCAGTGGGTTTTTAAGG
The DNA here is from genome assembly GCA_004026885.1 of Lyroderma lyra. Taxonomy (NCBI): domain Eukaryota; kingdom Metazoa; phylum Chordata; class Mammalia; order Chiroptera; family Megadermatidae; genus Lyroderma; species Lyroderma lyra. The sequence goes on along the minus strand of PVJL010019632.1, from coordinate 3,964 downwards.
TTAGCAATTTCATTCATATCTTTCATCAGCGTCTCTTCTCAACAAGACATCTGCTGTCACTCCCTCCCCACCCCCCATGGCCCCCGTGTGGAGATGCTATGAGCTGTGTCCCAGATCATTATTAGCTTATATTGTGGATCAACAGTGACCTGACTCAGCTTTGTTTTACTATCTTCCTCCCTTTTTTATTTGCCACTCTTCTCCTTCTTAATTTTTATTCATTTTTTTCATTGCGCTGATGTCTGTCTTCTAACGAGTGTCTTTGTTACCATCTGTGAGTGGGAAAGCTTTTAGAGTCTTGGGTGACTAAAAATATGTTTATTCCCACATAAAATCTAATTTTACTGAGCACTGGAGTCCAAGTTCACAATGCTCTTCCCCCAGATCCACGCAGTGCGGATGGATGATGGAAAGTCTCATCCAATCTCCTCGTCTTCCTTTCAGGTAGCCCCTATCCCCTCCCCCGCCCCGATGGTGCCCCGGGGGTGTCTCAGCACAGAGCTTCCATCCCTGCTGGTGCTGGCGGGCTCCTCCAAGCACACACCGCTGCTTCCCTTTCGTTCCTGGGCAGTTTTCTGCTGCGGGTTCTTCCCCCTCCTCTCTGTTCTATCTGGGTTTCCTTCTGCGAGTTCCACTCTGTGCACTTACTCCTCTCGTCCCTGACTTTGTGTTTGTCAATCGTCTGCGTGTTGTGCAGCGTTCTAGAAGAATCCTCACTGAGCCCTGCTCGTCAGTGTGCTCACGTGTGCTCAGCCTGTGCCGTTTCATCACCATCAGTATGTTTCTAATTCCCGACACCTCTACTTAGTTCTGTTTTGTAGAAGTTAGGACGGCACTTCATGGCTCTTCCTATAACCACTGTGTGTGATGTGTGCTGTTTGTCACGTTTGCCGTTGGTGGAGTGGGTGCCCTTCCTGCTCAGGTGACCCGGAGATTTCAGTACAGCTGGAGGGCTACTTTGACTTCTAAGAAGTCTTCACTGTGATGTCTGTGGATTGGGGTAGGAGAAGACGTGGGAAGATCTGTCTCTCCTGCCACGTGTACCCCCAGAGCTCCCTGCTTTCTCTGTCATGGTGTCAGTGTGAGCGGATTCCCGTCCTGTGGCCTCGGGGACCACTGCTTCACCCCTTCCGTCACTGCCCGTGTGCTCTCCTAACTGCACGCCCCCCTCGTTAAATCCCCACCAGCTCCCAGCCTCCAGTGGATAGGCCTTACAGTGGCTGGCAGGGGTTTTAGTGACCTGCCCAGGTATGCAGTCCCCCACCCCATGCACAGCCCCAGCCCAGGCCAGCACCTGTTCCCTGCCTGTCATCCTGGGTCTTCAGCCTCAATGCTCCAAACCCTCACCAACATGTGATAGTGTTAGTCTTTTGGTGTTAACCGTCTCTGGGGTCCTAACACGTCTTCAGGTCACTGTCCCATGTATAAGCTCCATGAGTTTCCAAACAGACCCGGGTCCCACTCGTCTTCTGACTGCAGTCCCCAGTTCAGCACTGGGTGGAGCAGTGGTGTGTCCCTAGCACTGAGACGTCTGTGTGCACTAGTTTCTGCTGGCCCCAAAGGTAAATGTTTATGACACTGTCCACTGAACATTTTTCTAAGAATCTTGGGGTGCGTTGTGTGTTCTGACCTTGGATTTCAAGTGACTGGAGGCTGTTTGATATACATTGGGATAAGAGATGCCTGGAGGTGCCCTCGTGGCTACTCATGACATGTCGCCACTCACAGGCCAACATTGTGTGTGCTTGGCCTGTGTGGCAGTGGGGGCCGGAGGGAAGTGACACAGCGGAGGAAGGGCTCAAATAGCTGGTGAACAGCAAGAAGATCGCGGGCGTTTGTGGGTAGAGGCGGTTGAACAGAAGAATCAGTACACTTGACATTGGCTGGGAGTTGGAAGATTGGAGAAAATTGGCAAACACAGCTCACTTCATATTTTGTTTTGTGCTGGCTCTGAGTACCTAACCAAGTCAACATGATGACAAGGCGTGTTTTGCAAAAATGCATTTTGCTAATGCTGCATATCGAATGGTTGGTATTAACTGTGAACTCACTTTGGATAGTAAAAGGGCTTAACTATTGTGAATTAATGTTATAATTACAGTAATTGGATAAACATTCCTACTTTCCTTAATGGAAGCTGCAGTGATGCTTAGACAGAAGAGGTGCATTGGGAAAAGTGCTTTTTTGGGTGACATTTTAAAACTTCTAACACAGGTCCATTTTTTAAAGGCCGCTGCCTTACACTGTTCTTTGTGTCTGCTCGCTCTAATCTAATCCTTCCAACACGGTCAGATTGATCTTTCGAAGATCTAATTACATTCCTCTCTGGCTTGAGAGGCCTCAGTGGCTCCCAAACCTGTGTGGAGCATTATTTGACAAGTCCCTGAGTTGTTGAGGTCTGTGTGGAAGGTGATCAGGGCAGTGTTTCTTTAAAGACTGGAAGGCGGCTGGCTGAGCCGCTTAGTAAGGAAGTTCTGTACTGTCAGATTAGTGCTGACACTCAAAGCAGGGATCAGCTGGACGGGGGCACTGTGTGCACACAGATCCCGACAACTGCGCATAACCACGCAGCTGCCACCCAGGGACCCATGTATCTATTCACCGTCAGTAGCCTCCCAGCCTACAGGGGCTGCTGTCCTGCTGTCCCGCTGACCCTGGAGGCAGAGGCTGAGATTGACATGGCAAGACACCTGGCTTGGTGTCCACAGTAGAGAAACTGTGTGTGAGTGCGTGTGTGCATGTGTGTTTGTGTGTACATGCACACACGCACTCACACAGGGCATGCACCTGTGTGTATCTGCATGTGTGTGTCTTCGCAGAGTGGGTCCTGCAGGTGGGGCCAGTGACATTTGTTGAAAACACTAAACAAATGTCTCTTGTAAGTGGCATTCTTTGTGCTGCCCCCACCCCTCCCCAACCTTCCCCTACCCCTGCTTTGCTCTGCTGCATCCTGCTTCAGGGTAACCCATCTAAAGACACTACAGGATGAGTTATGACTTTCCCAAGTCCTTTCCACAGCCTTCTCCAAATTGGCCTTTTACTTCTCTGCCTCTGTACAGCCCACTCCGCTCAAATATATGTGACGGGCACGATACTGTCACCGTCTCCCCTGGGCACATCCTGTCACACCATGCCATGTCTGGTTGTGACCCACAGCAAGCAGCCATTAAGGAGTCACTAGGATACTCCCTTACTGAATTGATGGATGGGTTTAAGAAAACCGCCTAGCAGAGGGCATCTCCGAGACTGCATCCTTTGACGGCCCTAGCAGTGGGTCAAGACCTTGCTTCCCAGGTGGTGTTATCCCCTTTGTGGAGAAAAGCTGAGGATATTGGGGTTTTTGCAAGACCCCACGGGTCCGAGTGTCGTGTAAGGCTCTGCAGGCTGCAGCGCACCCTACTTAGAATGACTAGGGATGCTTCCGCAGGCTCCGTGGACTTGGATGGCCCACACTGGCTTGTTTCAGCGGTCAAAGGGACATTAGGACAGTGCTCCTGCCGAACGGCAGCGTCTTGCTGCGTGTCTGGCTCCAGGGGTGCGTGGTTCTACTCATTTTGACTAAAACTGCTATTGCAGTGCCTCGTCTTCTGGGGGTTCAGGAAGTCTATGGGGTCCCCCTGAGATCCTTAGCCCAATGCTCTGCTTCGGTTGCGTGGCTGCCGAGGGCACCCCTTGCACGTCCTGGCGCATCGGCTGAAAACCCCGCCAGGATGGAACCTGCGGGTAGAACCTCAGGAGAGCGCCCGTGTGCGCATGTGCGGGTCACGTGGGTGCCGCGCATGCGCTCAGCACACAGGCACAGCCTGTGCGCGTCGTCACGTGGGCACCATGCAGTAACGCGGCCTATAGGTGTCACCACCCGTCAGCGTTGTCGCCAGTGAGTGTCATCGCCCCTGAGCGTGTTTTGGCCCCTGAGCGCCTCCCCCTGTCGGCGTCGTGGCCCCTGAGAGTCTCCCCCCCCCCC
>PVJL010019631.1:0-13477 GCA_004026885.1 Lyroderma lyra | reverse complement strand
GGGTATGGTATGCCGGGAGCTGGGTATGATATGCTGGGCGCTGGGTATGCTGAGCGCTGGGTATGCCGGCCGCCTGCCCCAGCGGGAGGCCGGTAACCACCGGCAGCTGGGTGAGTCCATAAAGGTCAGAAACAATGGGTTTGGCTTCAGAGATGACCCGTGCCGGCTGGGGGGAATGCGTTTTCAGCTCTTCCATTTCCTTTTCCCACCAGAATCTCAGGGGCGCCACCAGCAGTGACTGTGGAGCCCGTGTGTGGAGCCTGCTTGGTGGGCACCCAGCCTCGGGTGAGCCCTCTACACGGGCACATACGTGCGGGCCCCATGACCTTCCAGCTTTGGAGGGAGGAGCTACGTTGGTCTCTGTTGCCCGCCCCGATCAGGAAGCTGCGGCTCAGATTCACCCGCAGGCACTCCCCTCAGGTGCAGCCAGGATCTGATCGCACTTCTGTCTGCCTTCAAAGTCTGAGCATTTTCTACCGCATTCTGGAACCTCTGCTGCAAAAGCGGCAGAGTGGGAGCATTCGGGGCGGCTCAGATACGGAGCTGCACACGTGAGGCCCAAGGGGTCCCGGTTCCTGGGAAATCTGTAGCAGACACAAGGCACCCAAGGACCCGGATGAAGGCTGTTAATCTCCTCGGTCACCTCGTCGCTAAAGACTTTGTCTTTAAAGCAGCGGTGTCCAGCCTTCTGGCGTCCCTGGGCCACATTGCAAGATGAACTGTCTTGGGCCTCACATGAAACACACTAACACTAACGACAGCTGATGAACTGCAAAACCCCCCTCAGGGTCTGTGAGGGGCCGCACTCAGAGCCATCCCGGGCTGCAGGTGGGGCGTGTCTGCTCGAGGGAACCTTAGGCAATGGCCGATGCAGAGCCAGAAAAGGTTCTGCAATTAGTAACGAATTGTGCAGTGAGTCACTGCCACTCTGATACAAACAAGTGACCACCTTGGCACAGGCTGCCATGGGGACAAATGAGAGAAAAAAGAACAAGAAACCCAGCACACAAAGAAGAGGTCAGTCATGCCTTTACAGGCAAAAGCAAGAAGCTGAAAAACAAAACGGTGGTGCATCCGGGTCACGGCCGTCTGCACAGCGGCGAGAAAGAACGTGGCTTATCTCTGCGGCCCCCCTGAAACCAGGACGCGTCTGCCACCAGCACGCATGCACACGCGAGTTCGCGTCTCCCATGCGGGGTGTGAGCTGCTTTGTGTCTGGAGCGTTCTTTCATGCTCATGGACAGCCCGCACGTTTCTGGGAGAGCGCACTGAACCCCGTGCTGGACCCCCAGCCGCATCGCAGACGCCCGCTGGGCTGCCAAGCTCTCGGGCCGGACAGCAGCCCCAGGGCGCTCTCCCCGCAGGGCAGCCCGAGGCAGAGGGTCGGGAGGAAGAGTCCGGGAGGCAGTCGGGCTGGCAAGCTTCAGCCTCGGTGGGACTCGCGTGTCCACGGGAGACAGGCGACGAGCCTGAAGCCACCAGGATCCAGGGTAGGTTTCCAGGGACACAGAGGAAGCCCGTCCGGGCGGCGTGCTGGCTTCTCCCCGGGCCTGGCCGCACCACCAGGACCACAGTTGTGTGAGGTTGGGGGGCACAGGCTTCATTTGGAGGTCTCAGTGAGGAGCCAGCATCTCCCCCACCCCCTAGTTGGCCCCTCCTTGTTTTGACATCCTTCACCCCCATTTGGCTGCCCCCCGGAACCCAAACCTGCGCATACCCTCTCGCCCCCCTCCCCGACACCCCTCGGAGCCCGAGCCCGCCGTCCTGCGTCGTGACCTCCTCGCACGGCCGGCCTTTGCCCGGGGTCAGGCTTCCCTCCCCTGGAGAGCTCAGGCACCAGGGTTTGTAAAGAAACACTCGGAGCAGCTGCTGACAACACGCCTTCAGCAAGACGACAGACCTCCCCCTGGCGGAGTTTCCCCCAAACCTTTAAAGGTCGCAGTCTCTTACCCTGCAATCATCCCCCAGAAGCTGTCAGGAGCGTCACCGAAAATGAAAACCTGCGATGAGCCAAGCTCACACAGAAGAAGGCTGCCAGTCACCGTGCTGTGTGGGGAGCCCCGCCTGAGACAGGCCCTCACCCAGCACACCGCCCGCCCGGCCGCCCCCTCACCCTCCGGGGCGCGGCTGTCTCCCTCGTGACCCCGAGGGGAGCCCTGCTGGCGCGGAGAGACCTCGGGTCCTCCTGGGCGACGGCCCTTGCTTCAAAGTTCAGTCGCGCTGCTGCGTGACTCTCCTAAGTCCTCTCAACCTCCCGAGCCCAGTGTCCTCCTGTGTAGCTTGGAGATGTCACTGACCCCGCAGACCTGGGAGGGTCACCCGTGGTGTGGCAGGTAGAGAGCCCCGCGCAGGGCCGGGGAGGACGGCACCCTCAGCGGTGGACGAGGCCCCCCCTCACCTTTCCGTGCCGTCCTTCAGCTGTCCCCCGTCTCCTCCGAGAGGGGCGGCCCCCGTGACAGTGGGGTTGGGCACGTGCTCTCCACGGCTGGAACGGGGACCTGGGTTCAAATCCCAGCTCCGCCCCTTCCTGACTGTTGTCTCGGGAAAGTTGTTTCACCGCTCCGTGCCTCGGTTTCCTCATCTGTGAAATGGCGCTAACAGCAGCCCTAACACGTGGACGGTGCTGGGCGGCTTCCAGGGTTAGGACGTAAAACGTGCTTGAGGACGAGCCTGGCACAGCGGGTGGCTGCGAGTGTGGCCTGCGGGGGCCGCGGGGAGCCTACAGGCCGGGGCCCCTGCGCCTGGGCCCCAGAGCAGTCCAGCCCTACAGGACGTTTCCCTGCTGAGCGCGCCCTCGCAGACGGGCGCGTTCTCGTGTGGGGGGCGCGACCCAGCGGGAGTGCAGGGCGCTGTGCCCAAGGGGGACCGCGGGACTTTGCCGACAGTCGCCCCAAGCTGCGTGACCTCCGACAAGGGGCTCTCCCTCTCTGAACCTCGGTTTTCTCATCTGTAACTGGGGACCCTGCTGCCTACCTCTCTGGGCTTGCGGAGGGCGCTGCGGAATAATGGGTGACCCCACAAACATCAGCACCTCCTTCTCTTGCTCACGCCGCCCCGTGAGGCCTTGGGCTGCTCGGGGGGGTCAGCGCCGACCGCCTAACCGCAGAGCTGAGCAGAGCTGCCCCTGAGTCGCGGCTGTCGGGGCTCTCGGGGCCGGGACAGCTCCCCCGGCACACGTCCCCCGTCCTTCTGACGCCGTCCACCTGCTCAGCGCCCACTCGCCGGCAGCCTCCATGGCTTTCTCGTTCCCCACGGGATGGGGGGCTTGTTCGGGCCCCAATTTCAGCAGCTCAGGAACGCTGGGACACTGTCCGTCCATCGCATAGCGTGTGACCCAAAGCCGTCCAGCTCTCTCCCACCGTTGTCCCCAGTGGTTCAGAGACCCCCACACGCCACATGGGGCTAGAAGGGGCTGGGTGACGATGAAAACACTGTCATGTCACCCTGTGCCCCAAGCTGCACACCCATAACCCCGATTCACCCTTACAATAGGCCAGCGAGGTGCGCAGTGGGACTGACGGCCAGCTAACCGCCGAGCTGGGAGGGACCCATCTGAGGAGTGTGGGACGTGGGACTCAGAAAGGTGACGCCTCTCACCGGCCAGCACACGGGGGAGCGGGGAGTGAGCCCAGGTCCGTCCCCCAGATTCATACCCTTAGCCGTTCCTCAGTGACCCCTCACCGGGCTGACCCGGTGTGCGCAGACAGCATGCCACCGCCAGCCTCGTCCCAGAGGCCTGTCATCACCTGCCATTCTCACTCAGAACGAGGCTCACAGAGGTCACGGGGCTCACCTAAGGTCGCCACGCCCGGAGCTGCGATCCGGCCCGTCGGACGCGCAGGCCAGGTGCTCACCACGACGGCCGCTGTGCACACGCCCCGACTCGCAGGAGCGGGGCTGGGGCCGAGCGCAGCCATTGCTGTGGCATCGCTTCCTTGGGTGGGATGGCTGATGTGAACAGCCGTCCCCGGACCCTGCACCCCGTCAGCAAGGACAGGCCGGAGGAGGCCCCTGGGAGTGAGTGGAGGTGCGGGTGGAGCTTTGGGGGAGCACGGCTGACTCACTGCCCTCCAGGGGCACTTTGAGTGTCTGGCTGTGAGGGGCTGCCCCTGGGAATGTGATTAGGTGCCTCTTACGTACAAGACACCCCCACGTCCCCACATGGACACCTTAGTTTAGCGAGCCTCCTGTCCACTTGAAGAGGTGAGGAGAATTATCTTCATTTATGACAAAGAAACCAAGGCTCAGAGAGGCTGAATGCCCGCCCCGTGACACACAGAGAGTGAAAGGGACTGTCGGGCTCCCAGATCAGCCTCTGTCCACACCCGCTATGAGCAGGCCTCGAGTGTCCCCCCACCTGTGGTCAGAGCACACGGACATCTGGTCATTTTATCTTATTATTAATATTCACATGTCACTTCTTAACATCACGATAGGCTTGCTGGACTGGAGCTAAGTTGTTTCGTTGGTCTTTGTTTTCGTTTGCAAGACTACAGTGCCCCCTTGTCACCGCCCGTGTCAAGCTGAGTCGTGGCCTGGTCTGTGACACTTTCAGCAATAGGTGGCAAGTGTCATGGACGCATCACAGTGGTCCCTCCCAGCTCGGCGGTTAGCTGGCCGTCAGTCCCACCGCGTCTGAGGTCCGTCTCTCGGTGGCGAGGACCCCTCGGTCATAGATACGTCGTTTAAAAATTAACGCTCACAAGAGTGTTCGACCTCCTCGTGCTGTCTGCGGTGACAGACCTTGTTTCAAAGCAGGGTCAGAGACAGTCTTGGGCCTGACATTCACGGAGCAAGTGGGTGTCGTTTGTTGCCGAGCAATTAGAACGCAGATTAACACAACAGACCGTGCCTCGGCCTTAGAATGTGGGGGGCTCCGCCGGCAGGGTCCCCGGCGCACCCCGCCCGCTGCCTTTCTTCTCGCTGCTTTTGCCCCCTCCACACCCATCCACCCACCTGCCCTGAATGTTCTATTTCAAGTTTACAGTTCAGGGAAGTCTGTGTAAGCTCAGGCCCGGAGACTTGTCTTTCACTTGTCCTGCAGAAGCAGCCCACAGCACTGTGTTCGTAACCAAAGGGCATTTTCGGGTTGTCCTAGGAAACTGTGTGTGAGTGTGTACGTGCGTGTGTGCGTGTGTGTGCGTGCACGTGCATGCATGTGCGTGTGTGCATGTGCGTGTCTGCGTGTGTGCATGCGTGCACATGCATGCATGTGTGTGGGTGTGCGCGCACATGCATGCACGTGTGTGCGTGTGCATACGCATGCATGTGTGTGCGCGTGCATGTGTGTGCATGTGTGCGCGCGCATGCATGTGTGTGTGCATGTGTGTGTGTGTGTGTGCGTGCATGTGTGTGCGTGAGTGTGTACGTGTGCGCTCACTCTTTTCTCCTCTGCTCAAAACCCTGCAAGACACCTCACCTCACACAAGAACGCCGAGGTCCCGAAAACCACTGCAAGTGCTGCCTGGTTTCTTCCCAGTTCCTCCCCGACCTCTTCTCCCACCTCGTGCTCCTCACACGCGCCTGCCGCTCACCCCGGAGCACTCCGGGCTCTCCGGCCCTTCCTTCGCTCCTGTGCGTGCCCGGCTGTCCGCTAGCTCCGCCGTGCCGTCACCTCCTGTGCTGGTGCACACCCCGTCTCCCCCGCCCACCCCTTGCTGTGGCCCTCTCTCCTCTTCACACACTGGGTCATTTGCTTTGTCCCTTGTCTGCAGGCTCAGCAAGAATGTCAGCATCAGGACAGGGGGACTTGTCTCTGTTTCGTTCTCTGCCGTGTCCCCTATCCCCAGAACGGGCTAATGAAACCGTGATCACCGGATGTCACTCCCATATCCTGGAATATGAGGACAAGCTGGGTTGTGACACAGATGGGTTAGGACTGGGACAGCACCCCATAGTGCCTGTGTCACCTGAAGTGTGGCACACGCCTTCTGACCTCAGAGAGGGCTGCCACCAAATGTAGTGTCCAAAGCTCAGTTGCATTAGGGAAATTTGCATGACTTCAAAGAGTAATCCCCGCCCCCCAAATGGGTTGTGGGGTTCTGTATTCTCCAGCCTAGATTACTTCCATTTTCCAAATCCCAGATGGGTCACAATCACTGCTTCAACACCTAAATATCTGTCATTTCTGTAAATAAATACGCATATAAATAAGATGACGCTGAAGACGTGATGTGGTTTCTGTAGCTGGCTGTCAGGGAAATTGGATGGAAGGGGCCTGAGTCCGACTCTCTAGATATGTCTCCAGGCCTGTGAGGACTTCGGGGTTGACCCTGGGACCCATGAGGAAGACGTCCCAGGATGCAGTGCTTTTCCCTCTCATCAGAGAGACCCCAGTTTGAATACTGAGCGTCGAGGCTGGGCCACGGGGGACAAGTCACTAGACCTCTCTGTATCTACTCCCTCACCTGTGAAACAGGGATGGTAATGGCCACCCTGTAGAGTTGTTCACAGGTGTTAAAGGCAATGTGCGCAGTGCCTGAGTGGCAGAGTGTCATCTGCACGTTGTTTGTGTCTGCCGTACCGGGGCACCATGCTGGGGCCACTTTATGCTTTGTCTCATCTAAGGGAACCCGTCCCTGAGTAGACGCATGTGTACACATCAGTGAGGCCTCTAGGAACGTGCCCAAAGGACCTCATAACATGTGTGTGCGAAATTTCCATTTAAAAAGAAGAGAGACGATTTCAGCATGATTTATGTTAGGGAAAAGAAAATCGGGGGGATCCGTGGCCCACAGCAAAGAGCGCTGGGATAGGCTGCTGAGTTGGGGTAAAACAGTGCTGGACAGAGAGCTGCGAGGGTGTGGAGGGAAGCGCGCCGTCCTGGGGGGTTTTAAAAAGCAGCGTGACATTTGTACAAAACAGTGCGTTTTGGTTTAAACGCGCAAGCACATGAGCGTGTGAGTGTGTGCATAGAAGAGGGGCGAAGTGACCCCCGTGAAGCACTGATTGTCAAGCTTTGGGTAAAATTGGTCATTTCTACATCCACGTTTGTCCGTATCCACACTTCCGGTGTCGTTGCCCATCTGCCGTTGGGTCATGTAGCAGAACAACTCAGAGGTCGCCCGTAATTTCAAAGTCAAAGTGCGGGCACGGTCACCTCTTTCCTGACCGGCTGTCCGCTGTGAGGCGAACATTTTGCAGGCAGCGACTCCATTGATTTGATGTGTGTGAGGTGGGTGACAGCGACCCACTGGCGAGGACAGGTAGCTGTGTGTTCTATGACGTGCTTTAGTGACTCATCGGTGTTGATGCAAGTGGCTACAATGCATTCATTTTTCACTGCTGTATACTATTCCAGCGTGCACCTAAACCGTAGTTCTTTTTACCTATTTCATTTTTGTGGGACTTTCCCCCTGGTTTTTTACTATTATGCAAAATGCTATTATGATTGGGGACACATGTACCTGGGAATGAAATAAAAAGGTTTATAAGGTACACCATGTGGGAAATAAGAGTAACAGTAATAATTATAGCAACAACAGACACAGCCGCAGATCCTTCCCCTGGAATCGTGGGTAGACCAGATCGTCAGTCACTCATGGAGCAGCTGAAGGTGCTTTTGCAGCTCCGATCTGTGTCTCCTCAGACCAGCCTCTTCCCAGCCTCAGTGGTGAAACAGAAGCAGCTCCGGATACCTCTTTATGGGGTGAATGTTCTGGACTATGCTAAGACCTGGAATATTGGCTCCTGAAGACATAGAGCTCTGTCGTGCTTTCTGCTGCTTCCCTAGCAACTAGAACAGATTTGGGCACGTAGTAGGTTCTCGCCAAATGTTTCCTGAATGACAGGATGGTAGGACAATTTCAATCAGCAGTCCCCAAACTTTTCTGTCACCCAGAATCCCATGCACAGCTTCCCCTGTGGAGACACCCCGTGTTTTAGAATAGCATCCAGCTTGCTCATCCAGCTTGCGTTTTGAAAACAGGCAAGAATTTAATCTTGATTTTTAAATAATGCTGAACTTGGGCCCTGGAGACGCTGATTCATGGAGGGAGCCATGCAGGTCCAGGCTTAGCCTCCAGCGGAGTCCTGTCCCTCAGGGGTGGACACAGCCAGATCTCAGACACTGCGCTGCGTCGCTCAGGTTTCTCGTAAAAATAAGAATCGCTCTTTACATCCTCGAAACCCGACACGTTTCAGGCAATGACATCTCACAAACGTTCTCCTACCAAATATTTTTCTCGGTATCCATGGCTCTCGGCTTGGAGCTCGTGAAGAATGCTTTCATGTCACCTGCAGGCAGGACCGTGGTCACTTTCTGTGCTGTCTGTCACGGGCTGTGTACCATTCCGCAGCCTACCTGGCAGGACATCGGAGAAGGTCACGGAAACAGTGGCACATTCACAGGGCAGGAGGGACGGACGGGCCAGTCCATTCAGAGGATGAGGCATCACCTACTTCGAAGGCCGGGCAGTTTCTAGGAGTTCCCCCAACACGTGTTGTACCCCTGAATGTATCACGGGAGACATAACAGCCCTTGAACAGCGAAAAGAACTGCTGTTCAGTAGCACGCCGTTGCCCTGCCTGCCTCTTTTTGGAGCACAGAACTATGGTGGGAAAACGGTCATGATGGAGGACTAACACATCCGGGTGCACGTCCCGTGTGAAGGTGGCCGGACTCAGTGACTCGCTTGGCTCTGAGCCTGCAGACGTGTCTGCAGCCGTGGCTGAGGGACCCCAGGACCGAGTCCCGCGCTGAGCGGGCCACTCAGGGTTGACCTGCTGGAGTGAGGTCTGTGCAGGCGGGGGGCGTGAGGCCCTGCCTCCGGCTTGGGCCCCCGGGCAGAGGCCCCTGGTGAGGGGTTTCGCAGGTGTTTGGAGCGGCCCCGCGTGTGGCCCTGCCCGAAGCCTGGTCGGCCGGAGAGGCGTCCTGACGCCCAGGGACGTGCAGTGGCCCGTTCACTGGGCGCCCACTGCCTGCCAGCCGCTCACGTCACCTGATCAATCCTGGCAAAAGCCCTCTGCGGTGGGAGTTACCCCAAAACGAACGTTTGGAGGCGACGGCACCCCAGCGTCCCCTGGGTGGTACGCGATGGACTGTAAACTGTTTTCCAGTCCCGGGCTTCCCCCACTCGCACTTGGAGCGGGTGCAGAACGGGAGGTTTACGGAGACGCAAGGACAGGAAGGGGCACAGGCAGGTGGGGTACAAAGCCAGGCGGAAACAGACCCCCACGTCCGCGGTTCCGTCCACGCCGTTTCCCACGGCGGGTGGCTCCGGGCTCGCGTGGGGCGTCGGGGCTTCCCGGGGTGTCCCCGGGGGCCCTTCTGCCGCAGGAGCTGAGTTGCAGCCCTTTCCCCTGCGCCCTGCGGAGCCACCTTTTCCATGAGGCGCCGCCCCCAGGCGAAGGGGCTTCTTCCTTCCAACAGCGCCGCGACTGAACCGCAGGAAGAGGGGCTTCACGTCCCTCAGATTTGCTGTCGCTCAAAGCGAACGGCTCAGTGAGTCACGAAGCCGGTCGGCGTGACAGCGAGTCTATCCGTTTGAGACCCACCGCTCTCCTGCGTGCCGCCTGCGGGGCTTTCCCCGGGAGCTCGGTGGAAATGCTGCTGTCCCCTGTCACTGAGCAGGCCTCGGGAGCTCAGGTCCCCTCCTGGTTAGGATGAAGGAGCCAGCACCGAGCCAGCACCTGCTTTGGGCCCCCAGTGAAGTGCGGTCCATCTAGCACCTCGTTCATCACGAGGATGCGGGAGGTGTGGGCCTGGCCGGCTTCCGGGCCGGGGGACGAGGTTCAGAGAGCAGATGAGCGGTGTGGAGCCGGCCGCGTGGCTCCCAGCCCCGACCTTCGCCGGACGAGGGCTCGAAGCCCACCCCGCCCCGTGACCTCGGGCAGGTGGCTCAAATTCCCGCAGCCTCGGGTCTCTGCCCCGTACAGCAGGGAAGAAGAGCAGCACCGCCACCGTCGCATGGCTACGAGGGTGCTCGTGTTGCTTTAGTGTCGTGAGCACGGGGCATTCCAAGTGTTCCTGTCATAGGGCGTGGACGTTTCCCAGCACATTTATCTCCAGACACCGTGGGTTTCTTTCTGGCATTGGGAGTCTGGTCCTTCTTCCCACGATGGTTTCCACTGGCCGTCGCTTGTCTTTGTTGTGTTACCTTGGCGAGCACGGGCACGCGAGCGCTCCCGCAGGAGGGGCCCCGTTGCGTCCGCCATGCCCCGAGTTCTCACAGTGCGTGCTCCTTCAGTATCTGCTGAATGGATGATCTGGCCGACTTACGGAATTCTCTTCTTGTTTCTTATGGGGTCTTTCAATTCAGTTGATTCTCTTGACGTCTTAGTAGACAGCAAATTGCCTGCACCTTGCGATGCGACTTTGCAAATGTTCTACTTTTTGTGTGAGGCAGTGACAGCCTGGGTCGATTGCTGTAGTGGCCCCGGAGTAAGTAGGGACGTGTCTGTGCTTCGACATTAAATGCTATTGGGGGGGGGGTCCTGATAGCTTCCTTTTTCCAGACTGTGAAACTCTCATCCTATTCCGACGTCCCCGAGTTTGGTTTTCATTTTATTTTATTCTTTCAAACCAGAATTGAGTGTTGGATTTCACTGGCATCTATTGAGACGACCAGCTGTTTTTCCCCCTTTGATGTGGTGATGCCATTTCATTAGCTACTAAAAGTGACAGTGAGACAGACGAGATGCATGGGGACGTGCACACGGAATACGGATTCTGACAACGTGCGGGAGTAATCAAGCCACCCAGTTTGTGACGTTTTCTTGGAGGATGTTTTCTACTACCATAACATACGTAACCACATTTAAAAACGTAAACGCAAAGAAAGTTATTATTTAATAATAGGGAAATTTAGCAACTTTTTATATCTAGCTATTGGGAACTGGTTCAGTAACTTATGATACACCAACTTATTGAAATAAAGTCTGTGGCCATTACCAAAGATGATTATTACAACTATCTAACTAGATGAAAGGAGAATATTTGTTCCCAAGTTAATGACCCCAAAGTAATGTAAGTTTCTATTTGGGATATGTAGAGTTATGTCTGCATAAATACAAAAACTGGATGACAATACAGAGAAATGAAAATGATTCATATGCTAGAACAGGAGAATTAGGTGTAATTTATAAAATTTTCTAGGATTATGATAAAAATGTTTTCATAAAATTTTTAATTAAAATTCTATGAATCTATTTTTTAGGAGTATGAAATAATTATAAAACAAATGCATAATAAAACAAAACAAGAAATCTGCAAAGAATTGTATGTCATCCATCTACAGATTCACGGGGGACAAATCAGTTTGCGAGGCAAGAGTTTTTACTCAAAAATAGGCTGACCAGACGTCCCGTTTTACACGGGACAGAAGACACCCGCATTGTCCCGTCAGCCTGCTCAGAGGGTACCGTCACCCAGGCTGGTCTCATTAAACACGGGGGCGACGCACTGTCGAATCCTGCACGGGGAACCTGTGTGATTTTTGCTAACCGATGTCACCCCAGTAAATTTAACAATTAAAAACTCTTACCAAAAAAAAAAAAAAGGAAGAGCACATCCCAGAACCAAACCCTGCTGCTCCTTAGGGTGCAGCACCCATCCTCAGCACCCCCATCCCCCGCAAACACCAGCTCTCCCAACCCACCCCACAGCAGGGTCCCCGCCGAGACCCTGATGTTCGTCGAACCAGGCGGTTCCCGTCCCGATTCCCGGGCTCTCCCACGCAGCCACCCGGTTAACAAGCGCCCCCGAGCAGGGGACGGCCGGGAAGGGGCCTCCCGGCAGGGCTGTGGCAGAGCCAGCTGTCTCTCGGGAGAAGCAGAGACCGGGCTCCAAGTGGGTATGGGAGGGCGGCGACAGGTGGGGACCGCGGCGGGGGGCAGCGGACTCAGTTCTAACCGCGAGGGGCGCGTGGAAGGCCAGTCAGAGGCAAAGCCCCCCGACACTTGCGCCCAGGGCCCTGAGACCCGAGCTTAGCGCGTGTAAACAGGCTTCAGAACCAGAAACGGGAAGCCAATTAGTTCCCTGCAAATAGCCCCCCGCCTCACCCTGTGCAGACCCGCATGGCCTGTATACACAGGGGCCGTTTCTCCTCCCTCCTCCCCAGCCTTCGACGGCTTCGGATCAGAACGGCTTGGCGGTGCCCCTGCTCCCACCCCTCTGGTGCATGCTCTCTGAGAGGAATCTACATTCGCTTTTCCGACTTCCATTAGGGAATTAGTTAAAGGACTCCAGTTGTTTCTAAATCAGCCTCGTTAAGGACTTGATTAGCCCCTCTTTTGTGCAAGGAATGGCTCTTGGGGAGGTGCGAAGTCCAGCAGGGGCAGCGACACTAATCTTGGCAAGTTCAGACTGAATTAATCAGAGGTGAGGCCTCAGGCGGACTTGGGCAGGACCTCACGCAGTCCTGGGGAAGGCCACGGTCCCCGGTGCTCACAGCGGGTTTCAGGGTGCCTGCTTTACCTGACGGAAAGGCAGAGGTGGGCGCCCCAGGCAGAGGAAGCCCCACGAACAGCGACACGAGGTTCGGAGCGTCTGCTTGGAGGAACCAGGGCAGGCACTGCTGTTGTCCCCATCTCCGTGCCCCAGCACCTCACGGCACAGCCGGCACAGGGCAGGGGCGCACCCAGGTGTCCCCGGGCGCAGTCCGAGCTTGGTGCCAGGTTGCCCCCACGTAACGCTTTGCCACAGTTAGTATAATACAAAAGCTGTTGTCTAGGGCCCCCCAGGTAACGATGGCCCTGGGGAATGGTGGGGACCGGGCTCAGTGGTGCTGGGCTCCCCAACTTTTCAAGACAAGCCCAGGAGAATCTAAATGTGTGTGTGAAATTTTCAGATTTTTGAAATGTCCCAAGACCAGCTAGTAAGCACGCAGGGACCAGATTCGGCTCGCGGCCCCCGAGAGCGTAACCCGAGAGCACGGCGGGTAGTCGGAGCCGCGGGGAGGCAGGACGGGAAGGGTAACCTGGGGTGCTGCGTCCGGAAGAGCCTGGAGGGTCTGCCTGCGAGCCCTCCGCTGTACGCGTGGGGGGGAGCCGCTCAGCATCGTCCAGCAGGGAGATGGCCGGACTAGATCCGTCACCAGAGTGCAGGAAGCGGGTAGGGGATGGGCGACCAGGAGGCGCTGGCACGTCCAGCGGGGGGCTGACAAAGCACAGCTGCTGGACGGCGTGGGCAGGAGAGGAGCCGTGGAGCCCTGAGGGGAGGACTCGGCGAGTGGAGGGGAGAGGACGGAGGAGCCTCGTGGCCTGGGTGACAGGGGAGCGAACACCACATACAGGACGTGCCACCGTCCCTCGGGCACACTCCGAACAGTCCACCCGGTGGGAGGGCTCCTCCTAAATGTCATCTTACCCTCTGCCTCTCAGAGCGTTGCTGGTTTTAAGGCCTGCCCCCCAACACCACTCCCGCAGCGAACCCCTTTGCTTGCTCCCCCTCGCCCCTTTCCCTGCTCTGTTTCCTCGGGGGAGGCGCCTTTCCCACCCCCCCTGCTCTGGTGCCTCCCCTCCGAGGGCAGCCCACCCG
>PVJL010019630.1:0-13490 GCA_004026885.1 Lyroderma lyra | reverse complement strand
AAATGCTGATTTATATTCTTTTTTTGCAACAACAGAAAACTGGTGAAACTTAGTGGCTTGGCAAAAGGTTTAGGATGGTATAAAAGTTACTGTGGGATTTGAACACTAAAAAACAAATACTAAAATAAATATAAAATTTAGGTATTTTTTTTCTCATTAAAGACATCTAAACACATAATGTTCATTTATTCATTTGATAAAAATATCATGTATATATTAGGCTGTAAGCTCAGTAATAGAGATGCAAACTTGCATTAAAAGAGAATCCTGTCGCTTAGAACTCTGATATTTGCCATTTTTACTCTTCTGAATATTTACAGAATTTGAATGTGAGACAAAACATTTTTGGATAGAAATTCTTGGAGTTAACTCTCAATGGCCTGAAACAATAAAAGAGTTAAAATTTGCCATTTCCAATTGAGTGAAGCCCCAGGTGATACAAGTCCAATTTCAACTCACCTTCAGCTGTCTCTGTCCAACTGAGCAAGGTCACGTGAAGGTTCTAAGCGGTCGTCTAGTCTAGCACGGCCATGCCTTGGAGATACTACGGACTTGGTTCCAGGCCACTCCAATAAGGCAAGGATCGCAATAAAGCGAGCTGTAATCTTCTTGCTGGTGGAGGGTCTTGCCTTCAATTTGTAAAAAGTGCACCATCTGTGAAGCTCCATAAGACGATATATATTTGTAGCCTAAAATGGACTTGTTTTTACTCAGCAAGTAGTTATTTTCAGCTCTTCGATGTGTTTCATACAGATACCTTCTTTTAATATTAGAAACACACAGGAGAAACTGTCTGAAAATTCTTCTACTGTCTCAAGCCACAGGCTTCAATGATGTAAAATTATAGTAGGTTCTTTGGTATATTCAGAGAATTGCAGTTATTAACACTGTGAGTAATTTTCTTTCTTTCCTCACTTGTAATTGTACAGAACAGTTTGGAAAATTGATACTTCTGTCAGAGAGCTGGATGAGTAGGATACAAGCTCCTTCTGGATATGACAACATTAAGAGCTCCACAACTTTTACTAAAATAAGGAATCTATTTTATACTCCATTAAACTGTTATACATCATAAATAATTAATTTATTTCAAGCCTTGTTCTCATCTGTATCAAGGATGATAAACTAGTCACTGTAAGGATTTTTTTAAATGAATGGAATAGTATTCCCTTTTTCTCCTGCCTTGTGTTACTTTCCACCTTCTCTCTTCTTCGTTAGAAAGAAGTGTAGACCTTCTGAACTGTCCCAGTCAACAAATCTAGGCCTAGAATTGTTAATGGGGATCCAGGGAGGACATTCCAGGAAGCCAGATGCTCCAGGTGATTTCCTTGCTAGCTCTCCTGCTCATTAAATATAGTATTTTCGCCATGACCCAGTCTTTCTGAGTCTATTTCCTCTTTCAAATGAGCATAGGTATTTCAGAGGACTGTTTTGAGAATTTGGAGAGATATGTGAAAGTGCTTTGTAAACTGTGATAACTCGCATTAAATTCCTATAGTTTAACTATTTTTGTAGTTATTTTTGACAGTGTTCACAAGGACTGGCAGATCGGCACAAAAAATTCACAGTTGGACCATGGGATGCTTGTCCCACCTTGTCCCGTCCTTCTCGTAAACATCTCGTGCCTCCCTGACTGGTTCCTGCCCTGTCTGGTCACCCACCTATCCCAGGACTTTGGCAGAAGAGCAGGTAGAAAAGCAGGGGAGGTGGTGGCTTTAAAAAGAACAGGATTGAGTTTCTAATTTTTGTTGTCTCTAGCCATGTGAGGAGCCCCCCCCCCCCATCACCAGGAAGTGAGTGATTGGTAAAGGTGGAAGGTTTGAGAATTATAAATTGTGAAGAGGGAGACGAAGATGGGAAATAAGGAGGTTGTGGTTGAAGAGATGGAATCTTAAGTTATAAATCTGTATAGGAGGGTAGTCCTGCACTTAGGAGTGGCTGTTCTGGTGAGTGGCTGATGGTTTTAAGAAGACAAAGCCATCGCTCCGAGCTGGAAGTACAGTTACGCTGAGCAGCAGGGAGAGTCTCAGCTGAGGACGGGCGTGGGGACGCAGTGAAGATGCGCATGCGTCGGACGGAGCTGCAGCCTCGCGGGAACTAGACTTGCATGGAGCTGCTAAGAAATGAGCACCTTGTTTACAGGATGGTCTTCTGGATGACTTCAGTCTAAGAACTGTCGTTGTAAATAGTGCTTAGCTGCTGCTTATGTTGGACACAGTGACAAGTTTGAGGACAGCGTTCGCAGAACAGCTCGCTGCCCCACGTAACCTTTTAGGTACATTTGAACGCGCAGATCACAACGCCGTAGCAGACAGGGTTGGGTATGAGCGGGTGAAAGCACCTGTAGGGTTGGAAAGCGTGAGCTTTAAAGTACTTTGAAAGGACCCTGGGCCTGGAGGAAGTGGCTTCTTGGATTACACTGGAACTTGGATCTTGGATGGCAATTTGGGAATAAGATTTCCCCTGCTTTTACTAAAATGGAAACTGACGGGGAGAATGCCACCCTGCCTTACTCATCGCATTTCTGAGCAACAATAAGCATGATTAAACCGTGTGCTTTTCTCCTCATGCCCCCTTGCTAGCCTCATCGGCACCTGGTGAACGCGTGTTCTGACAAGTGTGGTTATTCCCCCGGTGCCACAGCAGGTCAGGGAGGATACGGCGCTCTTAGACGGGCGTGTGTAGTGGAGTCTGTGACTCTTACAAGCTGTCTCGGTCATCGTGGGAGAAATGACTGCTAACAGCCTGACCTTGAAGGCAGAGACAGAATATAAGAAATAGGAACTGTACTAAAGCACTTCAGTGATGAGTATTTCCCAGAGATGACCTTGATTTGTCCAGAAAACAGAAAATTGAGCAGCACTTCACTGCTTTCTATCCAATTGCCTGTAAGCATACAGGGCAATGAACTACTCTGAGGAAAGATTTTCTTTACTGCTGGCCACAACTTTAATCGGGTTTGGGATGCAGGAAGGGGTAAGCCCCAGCTGTACGGAAAATGCACTTAAAGGGGCACTGTATTTCCCAGGGTCACCAGATAAGTGAGTACACCCCAAATCTTGAACTGTCTAACACATGCGCATACACATCTAGCTTCTGTGTGCTGAGATGTTAAATGGTTTGAAAACTGTAATTAAATCGCTGAAACTGCTGCAAAACCACTATTGGCGTTGCCTCATGTAGTATTTCAGTGTTAGGTGCTAGAATTTAATCTGAGTAGCTGTGACTAATCTAGTCTTTATTTGTGACACATTCAAATTAGGAGGTGTGTGTTCTTGTCCATGTATTTTCTCATTAGCACTAATACTGCTATTGGGAGTGACAAATGTATTATGTTTTTGCCTTTTATCACTCACACCTTTTAGCTAGCTAGCTCCTTAGAGGAGGTAATTTTCCATGTGATACATTCATGGGACTGTGTGTCTAAAGGTTTTCCTCAAAAGAGAATACGTCCATAGGGACTGTTTATTACTTGATGGACTGGGGGGAAAGAGTTTGAATTAATTAATTTGAACCATAAAAAAATTAGGATGACAGTTATTATAAATTTGGATACCACACACTCATTTCTCCTGTTCATCTTGTGGCTTTTTCCCCTTCTCTCTCTAATTTATTATAAAATTTCAGTGTTTTCTCCCCCCAGACGCTTGACTTGTGTGCTTGAACATACCTTCTTCATTCCTCCTGTCTAAATCTTCCCGTTTGTTCAGAGGACTCCTTAATGTTTATGGGGCGACCAAACAGTTCTTAGTGTTTAAAACTGAGTACACCAACCTGCTTTGGGGGAACGCTCATCATAAGGGCTGGTATGTTTGGTTCTTGTTTTCTCTCCACCACCTCAGCCAATACTGCTGTGTCCTTCGTGGGAGACCCAGGGTGGGGTCTTCCCAGAGACTGCCTGCTGCAACCTGCAGCTCCCCACGCCGCATACCCACTCACACTGACACACTCCAGCCCCGCTGGCACAGCTATTGTGTGCTACCCGGCTTCCCTCAGCAACCCACCCACCTCTCCTCGTCTCTCTATCATGCGCCCTCCTCTGCCCCTCCTCTGCCCCCCCCCAAGGGGACCAGTAGCTGTGTAGTCCTCACAGCTCTAGCTCTTTTTTGGGGTACTCTTGCTCTCTTCTCCCCAGAACTCAGAGATCTAAACTTTCTATCTAAAGAAGGGACTCATTGGTAGGCTGACCAGACGTCCTGTTTGCAACAGGACAGAAAACAATGGTACTGTCCTGTTTCAAATGGTAGTGTGGTCAGCCTACTGACACCGTGAATGTAGCCCAGTGAGACTAGGCTGACCAGATGTCCCATGTGAAACGGGACAGAACCGTTGTTTTCTGTCCTGTTTCACATGAGATGTCTGGTCAGCCTACTCATTGAAGACACATGTGTGACAGGACAGTGGAGGAGCCCTGTCACTCTGGACTGTGGCCTGTGGGGACAGCTGTATGGCATTCCTCATTTCCAGTTGACACACATATTTCCTTAGAGACAGTGTTCTAAAGAGTGGTTAGATTATTTAGGATGACTAGAGTTTTATGGATTAAACTATATTATGGATTAGAAAAGAAATTGTCTAGACTGGTTGGGCACTTAACCAGTACATTGATTTCCCCAAACCAAATTCCATAGGACCCTTTGGAATAGCCCATTTCTAAGCTGTGTACTGACTATATCTGTTGTTTCTTGATGAGTTAGTCATATTACTTATGTTAGAATCAAGAAATGAGAGTATAAATCTTTGCTCTTACTAGCTCTGTATCCTTGGGCAAGTCATTCAACCTGAACAAGCCTCCCTACTCCATCTGTTAGATGGGAAGCTCGGGAACATTCCATGAGAGAAGGTACATGCTGATAATGCCTTGTAAGTTGTTAGGAAGGGATGTAAACAAGAGACAATTATTTCATATTTAATAATTGGAAAGATAGAAAATAGCTGTGTTTAGAAGATCTCTAATACATGATAAATTTTCTTGAATTGCCCAAGGTATTTGCTGGGAGTTTTTTATGCTTGCCTTGTTATAACACCACTCATATGTTGTTTTGAATTAATACAGATTTTTAAAGAATTAATTTTATTAATAAGTAAAACACCTTAATAAGGTACTTTAAAAAGGAGTACCTTTCCTTTTGACAAATGAAAGGTCACTCATTCTCTCCATGTAGCATGGTGGGGACTACTAGCCACCATATCCCACCTGATCTGTAACAAAGTTCACTCATTACAGGAGCTAGTTTATATAATTGGGTTAATTACTGCTTTTTTAAGTGTTAGATTAGTTGAACTCATAGAGCTAACTGCAGCCACAGAATTAGTATCAGGTTTGCTGCAAGCTTGAAGAAGGCAGTGCTGCCTAATACTGCAGTCAGTGTGGAAAGGCAGGTAGTGACATTGTGAATGCATTGATAATGCAGGCCAGTTTCTTCTAAAATGCATGCAAGTATCGTTACTTTACCAAGAGTCTGTGAAATATGATTTATTTAATGTATTTCAGCCCTCATAATATTAAGATATACTTGAGATGTGAAGAAAAAAAGTATGCATGCAATCAGTATGCTACATGAATCATAGACTAAATTGCTAGTAATTTTAAAGACACTTAGAGGAATTGGGAAGTTTGTATAATGCATTCTTATGTTTGGAAAAGGTTAGAAGAACAATAGTCCAGTCATTTTAGTATTTCAGTCCTAAAAGTAGGATTTCTGTTATGAAACCTAAGATAGTCGTATACATGAGCAAATCTCTCTATGTCCAGTTCTCATTAAATAGTTTTTGAGTTTTGTTTTTTTTAATCTCTCATATTTAGCAAAATAGTTGAGGAGCATTTAATTTCTGTAAAGGCCATAGTTGAGTTTTTATAAACTATACAACTGAATGAATGACAACATAAATGTTGTCAACATGTTTAGAAGGGAATCAGCTAGATGGTACTTGGAATTTTGATGATTATTGCTTTGAAAAGAGTGAAAATCACAGGTCTTGGCTTTATGTAGTTTAATTACTTGCTTAACAATTGCTAGTGATTCACTAAATCACAAGGCTTCCCAACAGATAACAGCAGTAACTGCTGCCATGCCTGAGCAACTCCAGTTTTCTTGGCAATGGCCACCAACCTGTGCTTAGCCTAATAGAAACTGTGAGTTTAACAGCAAGCAGTAGGACTTTCATTGCTGAGATGCCAGCCAATTGAGCACTTTATTAGTAGTGACACTTATGTCAAGAATAACTTCAGCGTGTTTCATGGAGACCGGTTGGAAAAGCAAATACAGTAATTATCCACATCCCTTTTTGATACCGGATTTAATAATGACAAGTGCTGTCCAGCTTCCCAGGGCTTCTAATCAATAACTGGTTCTTAAGAACACAGCATGTGGTCCCTCACCGTTTGTGCAAGACTGGGAAACTGCACGCTTAAGGTTAAGGTCCTCCATAATTTCATGGGCCAGAGTCACACCTCCTGGTGGCAGTTTAAAACAAGAACAGGTCGTAGGAAGACGCAGGTGTGCTGGTGGGGAGATTCAGCCTGTGCCTTTAATGGCCTGCGCGCTCTCCTCTCTGTGTCTGAACTGCGTGGCATCTCCCTGAGTACACTGCTCTCCCACGTTGCCCTTTGGCAATGGCAGGTTCTTCATTTCAAATGGATTCTTCCAGAATTAGCCGAGTCCCTCAGTTTTTACTTATGTAGGAGACACAATCTTCTGCTCTCACGAGAATGATCTTAACCCCTGTTCTTCACTATTTGACTATGTATTGAAATAATGGAAAAGAAGCGCATCAGACCGCATTGAAGCAGTGATAATAATGCCTACTATTTATTGAGTGCTTGCTCATGCCGGGCACAACGCCAGGGACACCACAATTAGTTTATTAAGTTGTTACAGCGTGAGGTGGTGATACTTTCCCCGCGATAGGAATAACTAAGGCTTAGAGAGAAGTTAAACACTTTACCCAGAGTCACTTTGCGGTCATTTTGGCTGCAGACCCATGTTCTGGGCCACTGTACTGTGCCACCTCTTTAGTAGAAATGTGCACGCTTAGTTTAATTGTGAGCATTACTTATTCAGGTGAGCCACTGTGTGAAATATGCTCCTTCTTGTAAATGGATATTTTAAAAGATACTTTTAAAATTGTGACCCAAATAATACATATTTGACATCATGAACCAGTGTACACACGTTAATGGAAATATAGGAAATAATACTACTTGTGATTTATTCAGTTTTATTTCATTTTCATTTTAAATATTGCTGGTTGTGACCCACTAAAATGATCTCACAGTCCACTAATAGGTAGCAACCTACAGTTTAAAAATCATCACAAATCAGCGCTGGCTTTGGGAGGCTCACACTGATCAACGAAATCAGTGCCCCACCGGCTTTCCTCTTGCGCGTGTGCTGCCTCGGGCACCTGCCCCTTCCATTTGTTCGTTTTCTAATTTCAGGAGCTTTTGAATATTTTGCCAGTAGGCAGGCATTGGGGAGTGACTGAATTCTGGGGCTGGAGTCACGCATTTCCTGAGGCTCAGAGCACGTCTCCTTTGCCATTTCATCACGGTCCTTGGGGGTCCCGTGGGGTTTAGATTCCAGGGCCTTAGTCAGAACTTGACTTTCCGGAAAGGCCGCCTCCCTTTTTCTGAAGTTCTTCTGTGCCAGGCAAGTTCTGTGGCAGATGAAGGAACCTGAAGTAGAAAACGTATTTTCTCTCCGGTTCCACCTCTTCCATTTTGTCTCATGCTGTGCTGGACGTAGTATATACCAAATGTGTTTTCAGTAGAATTGAAACAAAGGTGCAGAATAGTCTCGTCTTTGTCATCTTGTATCCTTTGCCAGGCAGATACACCTACGTACTGGCCGGAAGGCTGGACTCGGGTTACTTTTCCCATTTGCCTTCGCCTGGAACGGACTGGCAGCACAGGGCTAGAGTAACCTTGTACCATCTTGACGTGAGGTGCTGGGGGACACGGAGTAACTCAGGCTCTCTGCTGCCCTGCTGCTGGAATGACGCACACCTGTTATGTAACCTTGGTTTGCACTTGGCCGGGGGCAGCTGTTTTGTCGTTTCAACGCCACAGGCGCTGGCTTCTTGGCTGCCTGCCACTCCTGTCCTCCCACCACTCTTGTTTTACTCACTCCTGCTGCTCCCAGTAAGACTCCAGAACGGCCTGTTCTGACTTTTTGACACCTCTTCCCCGCACCTAGAATGGGCCACCTGAAATTAGTCCTTTTCTAGCATTATTCAGAAGCCCCACTGGCGGTCCAGGCCTACGTGTACGTCCCCAGCATCAGGACTCGTCTGTATCCCTCCTCTGGACATGACAGCCCTTTCGCCTATGGCCCCTGATCCAGTGACTCCCTTCCCGGGATGGTGCCTGAATGTGTAATAAACCTTTGAATTACTGTTGTGATCACTGCTCAGCTGTGGTGTGTTTTGATCTCCAGTGTCTTTCCAGGGGTCGATCTGCAGACCTAGGTGTGGGCTCTCAAAAAGGAAAAAGGACATCTCTGTTCTCAGACATTGCTGCAGACCCATGAAATCAGCATTTCTGCTGGGTGGGACCTGGGCTGCAGTGTATTTCAGAGCTCCCAGGTGATTCTATAGGGCATCCAAGGTTGATAACCTCCTCTCAAGAGGAAAAATATCCTTTATATGTTGTTAAGGCCCTGGAACATTTTAGAACCTAGCTGTGATGAATTCTGACTGATGTTTTAGATGTCCATCATTGCAAGACACTTCCCGTGCAAATCCATATGTGCATGGCATGCTGAGTACAGCGTTAGAATTGCTTGCTCGCATTCTTATAAAACTATGGCAGAACTGATGGCAGTGGCTCAGTGGGCCACCAGAATTGGGTTTGAGTCACCACAGTGAGCTTGACATCAGATCCTGTGGAAAATACATTGCATCCAACATGACTCAGTTGATAAATGAAGTTTGATCATAGCCCTTTTACTTGAAAGCATAACAGTTCCTTTTAAAGTTTAAGACATTTTTTTTTTGCCTGTCTTTGTCACTTAACTTAGACCAGAATCTGCTTAACATTTATGAAACCGATCAAGACCTATGTTTATATCTGATTCTGACAGGGATCCCTGTAGTCTAAAATGTCCATATGCCCGATGGTTTCTGTGTCAGCCTTGCTTTTGCTTTTAGCCTTTTCAGATGACACAGAGCAGAAAGAGTCAGCTGGACGTCCCTCAAAGGCAGATGATTAAATAGAATTAAGAGAAGGTATTCTGAGGCAGGAAAGAGTGGTTAGATCAAGGCACGCAGGGGAAAGATTTTGAGGTCCTTAGATTTTATGAAGTTTGATGAGCCAGGGCTATCAGCCATGGTTTGGAAGAGAAACTCGGGTGGAAAAATTGAAAGGAGGTCCCTAAAATTTTGTAGGATGTGTAAAAGAGAAATTTCAGCAGAAAAGGTTTGCATTGCTGATAATGAGCCTGATTTGAAATACTTTCCTTACAGCACTTTGATATGTGTCTGTCGGTGGTCTGTCTTTGATGTTCCGACCCCGTGAGCCAGCCTAATGCGCGATTCCAAGGACAAGGGAACAGTTGGAGGCAACAGGTTTGGTGGCCGTGTGTGACAGCGATTGGCTCCCAAGTTGTGTAGGCCAATACGCAGTTCCTTCCAGGGTAGACACCAAGGGAAGCACCTTGTTTTTTGCTTTGTCTTAGCACCTGCATGTCTTAGACAGGTGAACAGTAAGAGGTCCTGTTTGATTCCAGACTGCCTTGCTTCTTTTCTCTGTCCCTCCTGCAATCTTTCTTTTTTATGTCACATTACATGAGGTTTTTCACCTCTTTCCCGGCCCTGGGTCCCAGTGTTCGTTGGTTGCTCTCACCCAGGATGTGCTTTAATTGGCAAAACTGGAACCTGGTAGCAGCAGTTCACTGGATCAGTCTCCTAATTGGGTCAGGGGCTTCTGGTGGAGCCCGGCCATGTTGGATTGATTGGTAAATCGGCTGCTGTGATGGCCACACTTCTGTCTGACCAATGGGTTTAGTACTTTTGAAACCAAAAATTAAAATGTTAACTATCTCCTGTAGTGTTCATAGTGGGTCGGAAATAACCTCAGCTGTTTATCATTAAGGAGAACTTTCAATGTTACCTGGAGATCCCTTGGGTTTGCAACTGAAAGTTTTGTTCCATTTCGTAGCTCACAGCTGGCTGTTTTCTTGCTTTCATATTGCATTATAAAGCTACATTGTGTTTCACGCCGCCGGCTGCACGGTGGGTTTCTTCTTTTCAAAAGTGACACAGACGTGGTGTTAAATGTGTGTGTGTGTGTCCGAGAGTGGGGCTGGCAGTAGTGTTGAGGATACTCTTCTCACAGAACTTGAAATTTACAAGGCTCATTTACATTGGCCAGGAATCATAAGAAAACGATACAAGTTCTTTTTCAAAAGCGATTCCATGTAATTGGCATTTATGTTGGAAGTATAACTGAGCATTTAGGCATATGAATGTAATAAAGTGACTGTTTACCCAAATTAATGCCTGAATTTACAGAGGGCTACAAAAACTGCATTTTAAAATCTAGTTTTAATACTTTGGTTATCATTATACTTTGATTACATTCTAGTGTATTAAAACAATGCAGTGATTTTTAAAGAGAGCAAATATTACCAGTGAGCAGATCTCTTTGATGTTTTTGTCTCATCTGATTTCTGTAGCCAGTACTTAATCATTTATAGCAGCATTTCTTTTGTAGAATGGTAAGTTTGAGTCAATCTTTATCAAAAAACATTATGTAAAATAGTCTAACACTAACACTACTAATAATATATTTGTTTGCATTATCCTGTTTCCCCAAAACTCTATCTCTCTGCCTCTTTGTCTCTCTCTCTCTCTCTCTCTCTCTCACACACACACACACACACACACACAGGCTCTGACAATTAATTTTACGAGTTCATCCTAGAAAAAGTGCTGCATACCTCAGTGATGAGTATCACTATGGTCACCTTTGAAACACTCCCCTTGGGAAGCTGTGCATGACACCAGCACCTCAAAGCAATCTTGAAACTTTCTGGAATAATTATTAGAGCTATTGTCAAATGATCCTTGATGTCCTGAATGTCATCAAAATGTCTTCCTTTCAATATTTTCTTTATCTTCCAGTAAAGAATAAAGGTATTGGAGGGGCCAGATCAGGTGAGTAGGGAGATGTTCCAATACAGTTTTTGTTTCCTGGCTAAAAACTCCCTCACAGACAGTGCCCTGTGAGCTGGTCCATTGTCGTGATGCGAGAGCCATGAGTGGTTGGCGAAGAGCTCAGGTCATTTTCGTCTTTTTCACACAGTCTTTTCAGCCCTTTCCAATAGGAAACTTGGTTAACTACTTCCAGTTGGTACGGATTAGTAATGAACAATCTCTCTGATACTATAAAGGTTAGCAACATCATTTTGACTCTTGATTTGGACTGACGGAACAATTTTGGTCGTGGAGAATTGTCTGACTTCCATTGTGCACTTTGACACTGTTTCAGAGTCATGTTGGTACACCCATGTTTCATCACCAATGATAACATGGCCCAAAACATCGTCTTGCCTCTCCAAAAGGTCTTGGCAAACTGATCTTCTTTGCTTCTGTTCATCGGTGAGCTCCTTCGGGACCATTTTTGCACACACCTTTCTCATGCCAAGATTGTCAGTCAAGATTCACCTAACTGTTTCCTCTGTCAATGTTTACTTTGTCTGCTTTGCTTTTTACTGACCATTTTGATGCACAGTTGGATGAATTTTTGCATTGTTTTTGTCAGTTCTGCTCATTACTGGCTGCCCTGACCTCTCTCTGTCAGTGACGCTTTCTCCCCCCTGAGAAAAACGTTTAATCCATTCGTACACTCCCGTTTCCTTCATGGCATTATCCCCCTAAGCTTGAACTAACATGTCCCTGACTTCATTCTGTCCTTGCGAGGTTTAACAAGAAATTTAATGTTTGTTGCTCTAATTCAAGCTCCGACATTCTCTCGATGGCACACAAAAACACACAACAATAAAGAACAGCACTCAGCAGGACACCGCCACACGTCACCACGAACACAGCTGTGAGACACAGAGACAGCAAGGTTGTGACACTGAGTTGTTTGTACAGTGCTGCCAATGTAAGCACATGGTGGCAAATTTAATTGTCACACCTTGTGTGTGTAATCTCACTCGGTCCTCTGACTGTGAAGTTAAGAATCGTTCTTTTGCGTGTTATTGATGAGGGGCTGACAATGAGAAGTTTGGTACTGACACAAGTCACTGCGACCACATAGGAGACTGAGTCCAGGCCCCGTGTTTTCCGTCAGTAATACAGCGCCCTCTCTGTGCCGAGCGTCATGGTAGTGTTTTGGGGTAACAGAGGTGACTCAGCGTCTCATGGCCTTCAATTCCAGTGTAGAAGGTGGACACACACAGAGGTAGGGACACAGAGCGCTCCGGGGCTGAAGGAGTCGTTCAGGCTCCGGCGGGGGGTTGGCCGAGGAGAGAACCTGCCATACACCTTAGGGGACACTGAGTGTCTGAGCTGGAATCCTACAAGGGAAGGACATGGGGATGTGCAGGCGTTTGGCATCCACAGTGAGAGAACAGCCGGAGCACAGAGGCATGGAGATGGGGGAACACCGGTCCGATTTCAGGGTGGTGACTGAGTGAACGCAGTGAGAACCTAGAGTGGGGGGTAACGGAGGGCTGACAGGCTTGGAAAGCGGGGGGCCGCCCAGCTGCCACCTCTGCGGCCACACTGAGGCCTGATTAAAGGGCAGGAGAGAGGGGAGCTGCCGCGTGTTAGGGGGGTGGTGCCGCCCGCCCAGCAGGCGGGGAGCCGTTCGCATCGGGGGTCGTTGGTCGGATCACAGGTGGAGGCTCTGCGCGGCCGAATCCCGGAGGTTGGAGTGGGTGGGAGGTGGGGTGCCGGGAAGGGGCCGGCGGGGCCCCCGGAAGGGCTGCTCCAGCTGTGACGGCGGGTGGGAATCACATTTCAGGGGGATTGCAGTTCAGTAAACCGGTTCATTACCGAACCAGCACGTGAGCAGTCCTACGGGGACGCAATGAATTAAGGGCCCCAGTCTCTGGGCGAGGCTCCCTCTCACCCCGTCGGTGCTCGCAGAGCGCCCCGCAGGTTCTGTGCTGTCACGGCCACCCTGGAAGCAGTCCCCGCCAGGTCAGGGGCCTCGGACTCAGACTCTCTGACTTGGTTACGTGGAGCTGCGGAGGCTCTGTCTCAACCCTCAAGTGTGTCCGCCGGTACCAGGAGAAGAGCCTTCGGTGCCGGTTCTGTGCTCTGTTTGCTGCTGCCCTGCTGGGCCTGCCCGGACCTGGCCGGGCCTGAGACAGGGAGTGACCGTCCTACAGTCTCAGGCTCGGTGACTAGCAGGGTGGTAGCAGCTTTGGGTGGCTGAATCACAAGCTCTGCCCCAGGTTGCTCGGTGACGTACCCTGGAGACGTCCTTGCGGTTCTGTCTATTTAGTAAATTAGAAACACGGGTCTGGAATGGGGGG